>JABXJD010000002.1:11025000-11326256 GCA_013375575.1 Percina caprodes | reverse complement strand
TTTTGGAAGAACTAGTTCAAAACAGGAACCAATTTTTTTTTTTTATATATATATATATATATATATATATATATATATATATATATATATATATATATATATATATATATATATATATATATATATATATATATATATATATATATATATATATATATTAAATTTCAGTTTTATGAAGAATTGAGATATAAATAGAAGTATGCATTCACTAGATACAGCAGTTAACTAAACATTACAATATGCCTGATTTGTGTTCTAGTCTGACATGTTTAAAACTAAAACTAACATTATCACCAAAAGACAAACTGTTACCTCAACTAAAATCTAAAAAAGAAGCTTTGATTGTGTTACATTCTTATAAAATGTTGCAAGGTATTAGTGCTGTGCTAGGGCATCTAAACTGTCTCAAAAGTGAAACAAGACTCTCATATGTTAAATGTGAACATAACTTCTGTAAAATGTCCAATTCTGCCGCAGCACTGTTTATGTTATATTCAGATGTAAGAAATCATTTAAGCTGAGTAAAAAGCAATGTTAAGACTTTTACTATTGGTTAAAAAAACATTCTAACTGAAATTTGACCTTCACCTTGTACATAATAACTAGCAACATAGCATGAATTATTAAGTATCATTGTTTATTTTTCATTATTAATGTATTTTACCATATAATTATTACTTAGGTAGCTTATCTGTGCACAAGAGGAGGGGAGGGGCTGCTCCTCACAAAACAGATTCAGAGAGAGGTGACTGTTTTGGTGGCCACAGGAGCGAAATACCTTGCATGCTTGCTGGACAATACTGGCGACTTTTTTATTTATTTATTTATTTATTTTTTACAGAAAGCCGCTGTCCTACAGAAAGTCCCCAAATTTGTCGCTAGTCGCTTTTGTGAAAAAAAGTCGCTAAGGAGGTCTGAAAAGTTAAATCTAGCAACAAAGTCGCTAAGTTGGCAAAACACTGCTCATGGAGACAGACACTGTGTGCACGGAGGAGACGGGCTGTGTATGTGTGTGTAGAGTGATAGAGAGACAGAAGAGAGCAAGGAAAGGGAATGCAGCTGAATGAATGTGTTTTAAATACCGTTAACAAAAAAAATCTATACGCAATGTACAGCGGACAATTTGTGGCGGTGTGCCACACAATCTCTTGTGAGTCTATGTTAGGGAAACACTGACATCGGTGTTAAAGAAAATCTACTCCAACGGCTAACTTGCACCAGCTGGAATTTTAAAATGGTAATATTGAAGTCCACTTAAAGATATATTAAAACCTTACAAAATGTCAAAGTAACATCAACCATGATCTCTTACCAAAGTAGAGAATGCATGGGATGGGAGCAGCTCCATCACCTTGGCTACCACCTCCAGACTCTGACGCAGGTACCTTTGCCACTCCGTCTGTTGCTACAATTACCAAATGAAGGAGAATATTCAGACTTTGAAGTAGGCCTTTGTAATGTGTGGGTTATTATGCAAATAATCTAATACACTGTGCAGTTTTAGGTAAAAAAAAGGTGCAACTAACAGGCTGTGAATTTTGGGTAAATTGTTCTTACATCATCATCCAGAGTCTCATCATCCAGCTCTTCTAACTGGGCCTGATTGTATCTGAACTGTATGCGATTCAGAACTTCCCTCAATAGAAGAACTAAGGCATCTTTGTACCTATTCAACCATACAAAAATATATTAAGTACATTTAAAACAAAAGAAACAAATGAATAACATCAGGCATTTTATACATTTGATTGCCTGTGTTTTATAAGGTCGCGTTCAAAGTGTAAAAAGGTACATTTTTGAGCAACTTACCTATTTAGAACACTTTCTCTGTCAGCGAGTCTGCTTTTGATTTTGGTTGTTAGAAAATCCAAAAAGACACTCCATATATCCAAACAGGCAAAGTAACCTTCATGGGTAGGCTGTTAAACCAATGAGAAACAGGTTTTGTAATCAGTCAGTACTCATACCTGTAGAATTCAAATCCTGTGCTGTGCTGCATATGCAAATGACTGCTTGACACAATTCTTATTACCTGGTTGAAGGTGAACTTGAAAAGCAGGCCAAGAAACTCTACAATTGGAAACTGAGGACTGGACTCAATCCGCCTCAAGTGGACACTGACAAACAGGCGCAGAAAATCTGTGAACTTTTCCAAGTAACTGCAAGACGAAGGAGAAAAAACATTAACCAAACAAAACAGAAACTTAGCACAAACTTCGTGAACATCTTGTAAGTTACCTTATATAGAATATACAATAATAATTATGATTTCCTAATCCAAGACTGTGGACCCACATTGTCAGAGAATGTTTCTCAGTCCTAATATCTATCTTGACAATGAGGGTTGTGTATCTATTTGCACATACTACAAGCCCACTCAAAAAAAAAAAAAAAAAAAAAAAAAAAATCAAACTTGATTGATAATGACCCCCAAATGAGGTGATGAAATTAAGTCAAATGACATGTGTGGGACGGCAACATATATGTATGAATTCTAATGGAACCATAGAGGCATAAGATCATTCAAGCTACTGTCAAGTCAACTGAAAAACAGACCAACAGTGTTTAAAAGTTACAAGTTTTAAAGTTACTTATAATGGTGCAGTTTTAAAACATAGGTAGAAAGAATATGATGATGTGACTGAGCTGAGGTACATGGCTGTATAAAACTAGGGTAGAAAACAGCAGTGATGAAAACAAAAGGCATTTTTCTAAGAAATACCACAATGCAACTTCTGACTGCAAAATAACTGAGTACAAGAAAAGTAAATATGACCAGCAGCATATCTCATGGTGAAGTTATCATGGTAGTATACCCTCTAGTATGCAAACACCGACATCTGCACAAATATTGGTGTCAACAAATAGACTGAGCCAAACCTCTCATCAAGTTCCTGTAGGCGACTCTTGACAGTATGGGCGTTATTCTCTCGTGTCAGCTTCTGCAGGAGAAAGAAGGTCTGCTGGAACATGCGCAGCAGGTACTCCTCAAAATCCATTGGCACACAGTTCTTTGACACAAGCTCGTTGACACAGGTCATGGCAAGAACACCAAGCCGGGCACGATCCACCTTGTTGCCCTCACTTTGTTGTCCATTTCGTCCTCCTCCATTCGATGTTGGTAGCAGTATCCCAGGATTAAGCTGACCATTAGAAGAGGAGGAGTTTGAGGAAATGAAGCATCCTGTCTTGGCCTTTGTCCGAAGATCACAACCAAAACGTGCAAAATGGAAAATGGATGCCAGCAGGGTGGGTGTGATGCTTGTGGACAGAGGGATCCAGCTGAACAGGTGAGCCAAACATTCCAAAACAAGACAACAGAGCTGCTGACTCTCAGTGTCCAATGCTGCCATGGGCTGGCAAAGCAGCTTTGAGTACTGGCTGCCCTGAAACAAACTGCCTAGCAATTCCACTGATTGAAGAAAGAAAAATAATCTTGTTAATACACAACAACAAACTGAAATACAAACAACCAACAACTAGTCCTTGATTCTCACCACATTACTGGCAAGTTTTTGCAGTTTTATGTAACTAAAAGGACAATCCACTCACCACTTTCCCCTGAGGTGGGTGAGGGAGGCGGGGTGGAAGCTATGACACTGTGCTTGTCCCAATAGGTCTCCAGAATATCTGCAAAACAAGAAGTGACAATCTAATTATCTACATAAACTGAAAGTAAGGACTAAAATTTTTATTTTTAAATTTTGACTTAATTTATCTTAAGTCACATCTGGGCATCAAAAACCACATGGAAACTGAATTTTACAAGTCAGATTTAACCTCATAAGCTGGTTAAATAGATGGTTTTATATCCAATTCAAATTGCAAATTCTGCGGATGTGGCTCAGTCTTAAAAAAAATTGGATGGATTTTAGACATCCCTGAAATGCAACACATAACACTAACTTTGCATAGACAGAGCACAGTTTTCTGACTCCAGAAGTTGTTGTAACACACACACACGCACTAACTAGTAGTTCTGCACCATAACTAGAGTGTGCTATAGATTAAACAGTAAGAGCATTAATCTCTTTACTGCTTCTTTCCCAACATGTTCTTTTTTTTCTATACTGAACAATTAACCTACCAGCAATTAGAAATGAGACTGACACACATAGGAAATAGATTTACATTCAGAAATCAAGTTGCACAAAGTATTAAAGGTTGTTCTCACCTGTCAACAGTCCAAGCACTGTAGGTACCTGCTCCAGCAGGAGTTTACGCAGCTCATCTTTCCTGGCGACACTCAGGTCTTCTCGAGGACAAGCAAGTTCCTCTGATGTGGTTTTTAACATCATCAAGCCCAATGGAGCCAGAGCTGGGGACTGGATCAACTACAGTTCAAAAACAGATTGACAAACAAAAGCTCTATAGATAAAAGAAAAAGTACTGCATTTTGCACACTTCGACCACAAAAGGGGAGATGTGTGGTTAAATGCAAAATGTGTAAACTATTTGTACTGTAGCTTATTTTATTTTTTGAAAATTATTAGTTTTAGTTTAATTTTTATATTATTTTTAGTCTTTTTGTAATATGGGTTATTTGTCGAGGCCAATATTATACACACACACACACACACACACACACACACACAGTGTACTAATAACTCAACATCATACAATTTTAGAAATGTATATTCACCATGTATTAAACAATAACATTGGTACATAAATGTAAATATGGTCACAAATATGTAAACCGTCTACACAAGACGTTGCTGCTAGTGCAAAATGTATAAGTGATGCGGGCCAGGAAAAAAAACTAAATAGACAGACGCTTGGCATTCTCCTTTAACTTGTTAAGGTAAGCTAGGTTAACCTCGTTGTGCACGCTCAAATGTACTTCGTTCACATATTTTACCACCTTCCAGTGCAAGGCACTTACTTTTATCTGACACACATAAGTCATAATCAAATAGCTTCTTCAGACTTTCAGTACCACCATGACTATGCTGTGTTCAATTTGCCATGGTATGTCGGAAGAGAAAGAAAAAAGACAAACGAGACAGACTGACTATGCTTTGTTCATTCAGCTGTTACACCAACTCCTGGGCAGTTCAGTGCTTGTGTTTCAAAACTCTCTTGTGGCAGTGATGTTTCCTGTACGGGACTCTCACACGGACAAGTATGATCACCGTTTACAGGATTGGCCACAGCAGCATGACGTAGGTCGGTATCAACTTTTAGCCACAGGTTCACTGCGTTTTTTGTGGATGATCTGTAATCTGAACATGTTTAGTCTACTAAATGTCAATATTAGCCACACAACATGTAATCTGTTAAACAAGCAATTACAATCTCTCCATTTAAAAAATTTTGAAAAAGTTTCATTAAGACGTCGTAGTGTTGGATCAATTCTAAACAACTCATCAGCTGAAAGCCAGGCATTTCCAATCATGCCCTGGGTCTAGCAATCAGTGGAAAGCAATTGCGGCGCCTGGCTCTCAAAACTGCAGCCGCCTTGATCTCGTGAGGTTATCCTTGTCTTATGCACACATGAGACAACGATGGAGAGCAAGTCAGGATCAAGTTGGACACAAATCTTACCGGCATGCACTGGGCAGCTATCACCGGTGATCGATTATGCACAGGCCTGGCTCATCTGAAAAATGCCTAATGTAACTTCTGTCTTTGTCAGCTTTTGTTGACTATTTAAGAACACCAGCACCCAGTTAATGATGATTGAAACTTACACTAAACCTTAGCAGAAACATATGCAGGGCTTACCTGAAGGGTGCTTGTAAAGAAATCATGGTAGAACATCGGCCAGTCCTGGCGACCAATGTCGACAATAACTTTGCAAAGTTTGTTACGGATGAAATAGGGAACAGATTTGTGTTGAGCAAGGAGGAGTTTGGGCAGACAGCTGCGAATCTCCATCTTGTCTTGTGAAGCAACTCCAATCCACATCTTGTTTACCAGGTTCTTAAAGTAAAAAGGGAACAATCAGCTGTTAAAGCTGTGTCTGAAGAAGACTAAAAATTATACAGACAAATATTTTGTAATCTGTGTAATCAGTAATTCATTTGAGTGTTGATTTCTTTAGCAAGAGTTTATTTAAAAAATATCTTCACAAGAAATATAATGCTGCAAATCAAACACCTAAACTTAAGCATACTTATCTCAGATATACATTAAAGAAGGTAGAAGTATGTGATTATCTCATTTGGGTCACAGAATGTTCAGCCTTTAATTCAATGCAAAATGTATTACACATATAGCTTACTTGTTTTGCGGAATTAAAGAAATAAGGAAACAGGAACAGTGTGAAACAATTTATTTTCTCATTACCTATAAATAATAGATTTCTCTGTGTACAGTCTTATTTTCAAAAGGTAAAGACGGCCCTAGACAGTACTAAAAACTGAAAATATGTATCTCCCACCAGCAGGACTTACTTCAAAAACTGTGAGGCTGTACATCATTACATACTCATTCTGAGTATTGGAAAGAAAGAACAAGCAGTGGCGCCATGCTCCAGTCTGCTGTGCAAAGTTATTCAGCAGCTCTTCTGCAGAAAAAAGGAAGTAGGCATGATGTCTAACAGAGGTACATGACAATGAAGTACTTGACTTGCAGACAAGACTGAAAGTAATGCGTCACAACACAGGAAGTGTGTTTAAAAAAACGACAATCCTCAGTGACAATTAGACTTACACTACAGTATACTGACTTGCTAAGCCAGAAATGTGTCAACTCAAATGAATTTGGGAAAGAGTATCACAAAAGGATAATCCTTTACTGTTTTATCAAAGAACAAGAAGAGATCCACAAACAGATCTATTTGACTATAACATACCTACAAATTGTAAGTTAATGTGATATTAAACTGACCCTGGGGGAGAAACTTGTTGTTCCCTCTTCATTGTTTTGGAGATAAGTCCTATGTTGTTTCCATTACAACCCTGGGTTAGTCGGAAACACACCCCTGAAAATTTGCGGACCATGCCCTTGCTTCTAAAGTGTAGCAGTAGGTTTAACAAGGTCACACTTACCAATTTCTCTCTTCCGCTCATTGGTTGTGCAGCTGTGAAAGAACTCAGTCATAAGGCTTTCCAGTGCACGCAGTGATCCCTCCTCTGAAGCCTTGTGGACATATAAAAAAAAAAAGTAAAGTTAAGTACAAAACACACATTTATATTAGTTTTTTTTTAACTATGCATATGCAAAACCACTAAATGCTGTCATAATGATATATTCATGAGCATGAGAAAAATCACATTTAGACCAGTGTCTGTCCGTTTGACAGATATAATTCAGTGGTGTGCTTGCCATGCATAAAGTTAAACATGTACAGCAGATACTTAACTACTTAACTGAAGAACTGTAGGCTAATTTAAAGTGGAGAGTTTTTTTAGTGCTTTACATTATTGGCATAATTTCATGAGAATATAGTTTACACAGCTTGGCAATTCTACAGTTCACAATTGCATGTGACTTGCTTATATAGTTTAGCATTAAGGATTTCATGATAATCCCAGTCTTGGTATAACTGCGTTATAAAAAATAGTAGGCTAGTACCACGCTTTGGTAGGTGGAGGATGTTGGGCCCTGCCTATAGTACTTATGCCTAGCACTAACGAGATAGCAAATTCAGATTGTATACAGCAGCTCCTGCGACAGGCAGTTTTAAATTCCTCAAATAAGCCACAACTTGCCAAGGCTCAACACTACTCGCAGCAAATATTCGGTTTTGCAAGATGGGCGTCTTGTAACGTTACCGTGACATGGCTTAATGAACTGTCACATCCCGTGAAATACTTGGCCTCTCACAAACCGTTATATGGATTAACAGACATGGAGGACCGTAATCCATACAATCATACACGATTAACTTTGTGTGAAGAAGGTTTAATACATTATTAACATAACATTGGGTCTTCCATTTCAAAAATACGAATGAAACGCTATGCCTCCACGTTAGCCATTAGCAAATAAGACAGGAAGACAACGTGAATAACTAGGTTAATAATATGCGTTTAATTATACTTACCATGTTTAGCTGGCTCAGATGCTTTCTTCAGTTTACTTGTTCTCGAATTAATTTCACTAATAAGCCAACATTAGCTCTCTAGCAAGCCAATTATGTAGCTAACGTTAGCTTAGGTGTTGCTGGCTAACGTAACCGCAGAGGGGGCTCATCATGGTCTGCTCGTCTGCTTAGGTCGATACTCCACACAAAACTAGCTAGTAAAGGTTGGCGTCGTTGATTGTGCTTACACGTTAAACACACAACAACCAATTACCTTGCTCGAATAAAACGTGTTTTCTCTTAACAAGCATAGCTAAAGGTTTAAGATTAAATGACATCTCGAATTGATGAGCTAGCTAGCTAGCTAGCTGCATTGTCGTGTATTTTCCATTCGCCGTCAGGTTAAATATAGAAATGCTTTTCGAGGAAAATCTAACGTTAACACTGGCTGCAGCACCGGAGAAATGTGCAACGTTAATTGGCTTTCTATGTCAAGCGGTTCGAAGAGGAGTTGCCCAGTTGCTAACGTTGCAGCGGATGGCTAACTCGCTAGCTTTTCTAGAAGGATGAAGGCATTCTTTTAGCTGTCAAACCTAGACATGCTTCTACGGGTGTTGGTCGCGACAACTTGCCTTTACCGGTTGTAATTTCAAAGCGGGTGAATATGCACACTTAAGTTATACATCTGGCGCATTTGTAATAACACTAAATATATAATACTATGCGCGCTTGTTCCTGTTATTCTCCTTCTCAATGAGGGCGGCGCAAGAATACAACTAGCTTCTGCTTACACGGTTTGCTCATAGGGTTTGCTTCGCAACTTCCTCTTTTGTTGCAGAAATCAACCAAACCAATCAGCTTGGGTCAAGTTAGTCACAATAATAAAAGCACGATTTTCAGTATATCTTCCAGCACTTTTTGAACAAGTAAATACAAATTTTTGGAGTAACATTGTATCAGTGTGCAAATAAAATAAAAAATAACGCGCAATTAGATATGTAATGAAAAAAACCGTATTAAAATAGCGTTTTAGCCTATATTCTAAGTCCTAAACCCATAAATAAAATGCTCCTATAATGTTGCATTTCTGCTAAAGACAGCGTGGAAACTGTTTTAATTTTATTTAGTTTTAACTATAAGCAACATTACACAATCTAAGGAAGTCTACTCTGCGCCCTACGCCTTTCTCATACATCCATAAATGCTGTATGCCCATACGGCTGCTTACAACAATGACATGTTTTACAAATAAATTCTTCTACACTAGATGCCTATCTGACAGTGCTATAGCTAAATTTAAGGAAGATATTCCAACAGCTTTTCATTTACCAGAGGACCTTTATGTTAACTTTAGTCCTTAATATACCAGAGGACCTTTAGTCCCTTTCACTTTAGTCACATATGTTCAAATTTTTGTGAACGCTTTAAATCTTAGAAATTAAGATTGAATGAACTATGTTTTTGCATTTAGCCTTGACATGCTGTTAAGAGCTAATGTTAGCAGAAATAAGCTCATTTGACTAAGTTACAGTTACACTAAAGGACAATAGACTGTTGTTGATTCATGCGTATTCACCTACATAATTAATGAAATACAGTTACATGCTAGTGTGCATAGATATTTAACTATGAATGGCTCAAATTGATTCTTTCTCTTTCTTTGCCCCAGACGTAAGCAATAGTAATGGTTACTTTTCTTTTGCTAGGCCTATCTATTGTACAACATTAAACTTTTATCAGACTTGTTTTGTACAACTAAGCCGAGGTAATAATGCACTTTCAAATAAGCGTGTGTAATTAAGATTACTGTTCATTTATCCTTTTTCTCTATAGCTTAAATATGATACTTCTCTCACTATTAAATGCGTTTTTCCATTCAGCAACAGTGTGGATCATTGGAGACTAGGCCAAGACCATGGGGAACAACCTTGCCGTTGAAGATGTCTACATCTATTGGTTCAGCTGGGGTGGTCTACGGGGGAAGAGCCTCCTCCTTTTCTTTATCCAGTCCTTACACTGTGGCAGGAATGACCTGGGAGATTTCAAGGGATGAAGGAGGACCTGCAGCTACTACTATAGTTAACAAAGTGGCACTAGAGATCCAACTACTTCTTTTTATGATGCAGAAATGTCTTGTGACAATTAAGTTTGCTGTTTCCTTAACCCACAGCAGTGTTGTATGTGTGGAATTTACACTGGTATATAAAATGTGATTTACATTATTTAATTCAATTTTTAAAATAATCTTAGAAATATTGACAGTGTTTGTGGTGTATGTCATTTTTTAATTATGGAATTTAAATAATAAAACAAGAGGGAGGCAGGGCAGTACAGCCCGACCCAGAGAGTTCCAGCCCCACCAGGCTCCTCTCTTTACCCTGTCTCTCTTAGTTATGCTGTAATCGTTCTAGACTGCAGGGGGACTTCCTTTGACACACTGACCTCCTCTCTCCCATCTCTCTCCATTTGTGTGCACCCATGTCCCAGAAATTCCTGTTACTAACCTAGCTCCCCCCAGCATGTTACCTTGGATCAGGGACGGTCCAAGATCACGTTTGCAGCTGTCGCCGTGGTCCTGCTGTGATGCCCTGTTACATCCTGCTACACTCTGCTGTGCCCTGCTATGCCATGAACTACTACAAACTAATATTTCTAGTCACTGTTCATTATCTTTTACTGTGACTGTTATTACCACTCTTCATCACACCCCCAACCGGCCCCGTCAGACTCCGCCTACCAAGAGCCTGGGTCTGTTCCAGGTTTCTTCCTAAAAGGAAATTATTGTAAATTATTGAATGGTCTAGACATACTCTATCTGTAAAGTGTCTCATGATAACTCGTTATGAATTGATACTATAAATAAAATTGAAATCTTCCTCCGACACAGAACGCAGACGAGATGACAGAAGCGGCGTGATTGACTAAAATGTTGGTAACATTCATTTGTATGTCAAAATGAATAAATCTTTATTTTCAATTATACAAATTATCAGTTGTAATATATTGCGTCGGGGGGTCTAACTGGGTGTCAATCACTGCTCATGCACACACATTTGTTATCCCTTGTGGGGAAGAGGCTTAGGATGCCGTTTGGGCTCCAGAAGAAAAGGAGGTGGGACTGAGAAGTTGTTGTCGTTCAAATTCTCTGGTTAAGTCCTGGAAAAAGACCCAGCAGGGTGAAACGTTGCCTTTTGTATAAAATTATGGGAGCATAAAGCAGTGTTGCATTTTTTTTTACTTTACTTTTCATTTGTCCTGCACCTGCCAGAAGGGGGGACGTGCACACAATGTCTTTTATAATTATTATGGTAAACGCACATCTTAAATAATAGGTAGTTGCTGAGCGCATAATAGAAAATCGCATCCCAACTGGCGCATACCTATGTGTACCGCTCTTGTGCAAAGACATCCATCTTTTTCCCTTACATATTTCATAAGTCTTTCTTTGCCATATTTCAGGAAACATCAGAAATCATTACATTCATATTGTATATTCAAACATAAACAAACTGGTGTCCCATAGCAACAATAGAATCCCAGCTTGACTCAATGGCCATCTGTATTGAAAACATAAGAATACATGTTGTTGTTGCCATAACGACACACTATGACTACTGGAACCCAACTTGAGTTCTGACACAAATTCACTCAGACAGCAGTTTGTGTGAGAGACAGTTTGACTGTGACAATCCAAAGGTGCACATTGCAACAGGAGAAGGAACACTGGAAAACATGGAATTCAACTCCGGAGAGACTGAACCGCGAATTAATTTCTATCTCAGTTACCTTGAAGAACAAGTACGGTGTGAGTTGAAGGACAGCGAGGCAACGCTCACCCAATGTGAGTCTGAGGGGAGAGTTCACCTGATCATCCGAGAGGACCTGCTGGCCGATCTCCTGGATCAGCTCCAACAACAGAGAGAGGGCAACAGTTGGAGCCATGAGAAAGAGCTGATGCAGAGGGAGGTGTGTGACTTGAAAGTTCAGCTGGCTCAACGTGTCCCCTCCCCACCCAGGGAAACTGAGCATCTGAAATCTCAGCTGGTCAAAACCAGCAACAGGCTCCGAAAAGCCCAAAAAGATCTGGACCTTCAGACCTTCATTACTCAAGACCTGAAAGTGGAATTGGAGCAGATGAAGGGAGAGAATGAGGTCCTGAAAAAAGAAGTGGAGACTCAGAAGATGGAGCTTGGTAAGGTGAGAGAGATGCTTAAGGTAAGTAAGACAAACGTGGAATTAGAGTTGGAGAGCTGTCTGGAGATGGAGAGGGCTCAAGCTCAGGAGCTGAAGGACAAATTGAACAAGATGGAGGAAGCTCTCCGAAAACAGGAGGAGGAGGCAAAGGAGAGACTGGAAAGATCCCAGGCTTCCCACAGAGCCCAGCTGGATGAGGCTCTGGCTCAGTGTGTCCCCTCCCCACCCAGGGAAACAGAGCATCTGAAATCCCAGATGGTCAAAACCAGCAACAGGCTGCGAAAAGCCCTAAAAGATCTGGACCTTCAGACCTTCATTGCTCAAGACCTGAATGTCAAATTGGAGCAGATGAAGGGAGAGAAGGAGTTCCTGAAAAAGGAAGTGGAGGCTCAGAAGATGGAGCTTCCTAAGGAAAGACAGGCGCTCAAGGTAGGTAAGACCAACGTGGAGTTGGAGAGTTATTTGAATATTGAGAGGGTTCAAGCTCAGGAGCTGCAGGATAAATTGAGCAAGATGGAGGAAGCTCTCCAAAAACAGGAGGAGAAGGCAAAGGAGACACTGGAAAGATCCCAGGCTTCCCACAGAGCCCAGCTGGCTCTGGCTCAACGTGTCCACTCCCCACCCAGGGAGACAGAACATCTGAAATCCCAGATGGGAAAAATCAACAACAGGCTGCGAAAAGCCCTAAAAGACCTGGACCTTCAGTACTTCATTTCCAAAGACCTGAAAGTGGAATTGGAGCAGATGAAGGGAGAGAAGGAGGCCCTGAAAAAGGAAGTGGAGACTCAAAAGCTGGAGCTTTGTAAGGAGAGACAGATGCTCAAGGTAAGTCAGACCAATGTGGAGTTAGAGTTGGAGAGCTGTCTGGAGATGGAGAGGGCTCAAGCTCAGGAGCTGAAGCATAAATTGAGCATGATGGAGGAAGCTCTCCAAGAACAGGAGGAGGGAAATACGATACTGGAAAGATCCCAGGCTTCCCACAGAGCCCAGCTGGAGATGCAGGACCAGAAAAACAAGAAGCTCATGGATGATCTTGAGAAAAGGTTTGAGAAGCAGCTGGAGAGTCATCTCAACGAGTGGAAGGAGGACAGGTCATCCCTCCTTCAGGCCACAGAAAGCCTGAAGAAGACTCAGCAGGAGAAGGAGCAGGAGTGGGAGAGGACAGAAAGCTCCATGAGGTCCCAGCTGGAAGATCTGCAGAGCCAGGTGATGAAAAAGAAGAAGAAGAAGTGGTACAGGAGGCTTCTGCCTGGGTGACGAAAGGTATATTTGTACTTGTTGTGTGTTTGTGTGTGTGTCTCTGTGTGTGTGTGTGTATGTATGTATGTGTGTGTGCGTGTGTGTCTTTGTGCCTGTGTGTGTCTGTTTGTATCTGTTTGTGCCTGTGTGTGTGTCTGTCTCGTGTTGTTTGTGTGTGTGTGTGTGTGTGTGTGTGCGTGTGTATGCGTGTGTCTGTTTGTGCCTGTGTGTGTCTGTTCGTATCTGTTCGTGCCTGTGTGCGTGTATCTTTGTGCCTGTGTATGTGTGTCTGTATCTGTTCGTGCCTGTGTGTGTGTCTGTCTGTATTTGTCTGTGTATGTGTGTGTGTGTGCGTGTCTGTTCGTGCCTTTGTGTGTGTGTGTCTGTTCGTATATGTTCGTGCCTGTGTGTATGTGTGTGTGTATGTGTGCGTGTGTGTCTGTTCGTGCCTGTGTGTGTCTGTTCGTATCTGTTTGTGCCTGTGTGTGTGTATGTGTGTGTGTGTGTATGTGAGTGTGTGTGTGTCTTTGTGCCTGCGTGTGTGTGTCTGTTCGTGCCTGTGTGCGTGTATCTTTGTGCCTGTGTATGTGTGTCTGTATCTGTTCGTGCCTGTGTGTGTGTCTGTCTGTATTTGTCTGTGTATGTGTGTGTGTGTGTGTCTGTGTGTGTGCGTGTCTGTTCGTGCCTGTGTGTGTGTGTGTGTGTGTCTGTTCGTATCTGTTCGTGCCTGTGTATGTGTGCGTGTGCGTGTGTGTCTGTTCGTGCCTGTGTGTGTCTGTTCGTATCTGTTTGTGCCTGTGTGTGTGTATATGTGTGTGTGTGTGTGTGTGTATGTGAGTATCTGTGTGTGTCTTTGTGCCTACGTGTGTGTGTGTGTGTGTGTGTGTGTGTGTGTTTGCACGCAGGGCGTGTGATGCGTCAGTGCAGTAGTGTTGGAGTAGTAGAGCTTGTAGTAGAGCTTGTAGTCAGACACTGCATGCTGCATGCTACATGCTACATGCTGCTTCCATACTGCCACCGGACAGCCCTTTGTTTTCAGGGGTAGAAAAAGGAGCCGAGTGTGTGTGGCCTCCTCTGCCGGTACATAGCCTCTCCACTGCCAAGACCTCGTACACGCCTCCCCGTGGCACACATGGGAACTGGTCCCTTGTGGTTCCAGGCTAAGTTGTACAGGATCTCGGAGCAGCAGTGGGCCCCAGAGACGCGGCATGCAGGCCTATCGGTGAGTAGAAACGCCCTGATGCCCGTCAACCACTGTCCCAGTTATGGGTAAATATCCCCAGCTATGGGTAAATAGTGAAGACCCCAATGGGGGCGCAGGCTGAGGATGGTGGTGTGAGAACCACCACAACGGCTGGGAAGGAGGAAGAAGGCAACCCCAAAGCCACGTGGGTTAATTCGGGGGGGAGGGTACAGTGGCTGGGAGAGTAAACCCCAAAGACAAACCTGCACCTGGAGACAGGGACAGGACAGGCCAACTGACTGGACCACCGCCCCCGCAACTCCTGCCAGACGAAGGTCATCATGGATTCCCTCATGCCACTGGAGGTCTATCTGGTATGGAGTGAGGTCTGCATTATTTGGTAAAGATCAGTCATCAGTTTACTTTTTGTTATAGCAGTAATCCATAAATCCTATGATTTCCATGTAGTTTTGGTCTAATGAAATGTCCGAGCCTCTTCTGGCATGGCTCCAGCATCTTGAGCCAGTTTTCCTTTTGCTCTAACCTGAAGTCTGTTTGTCCTGAGTTTCCTGAATACATCCCTGCTGCTTCTCCTACTCCACACACCTGCTGTTACTTGCAATGTGCCCCCCGGTCCTGATGATCTTCTCTGCTCCATATAAGCCGTGACCAGACCTCCGTTCCCTGGGAACAGTTAGCTTAACCAGTATGTTGAGCTCTTGTATCTTGCATCTAGTTTTTGAAAGTCTTTCTGCCAGTCGCCAACCTGCCTCCTGTTCCTCTGTCTACAGTTACCTGGATAGAAACGCACGCCTGCCTATTTCACGGTTGCATTCTGGGACCGGCGCAAACACTCCAGCCTTCCTATTTCACCCGCTGCCATATTTATACAACAAATAAATACTCACCTTGTTATTCCAACTTACCTTGTCCGAGTCTGCTTCTGGGTTCCAGTACTAGACAAATGGTGACAAAAGCTGTCCCCCAACTCAGATCGGTTAATCAAAGGGAAACAACAGAGGGGCTACACTTAACAACCCAATTGGAATTAAAACTACCACTGCAATGATAGAACAGAATAGGAAAATTTGATGTAAATGTGCTGTATTTATATAGCGCTTTTCTAGTCTAACGACTACTCAAAGCGCTTTTACATCATACAGGATACATTCACACACATTCGTACACTGTGGCCAAAGCTGCCGTACAAGGTGCCACCTGCTCATCAGATAAACACGCACACACATTCACACTCCGATGCGCAGCAGTGTCTTGCCCAAGGACACTTCGACATGGGACTGAACTGCCAAACTACCAATCGCTTTACCATTGAGCCACAGCCTGCCCCTGATGTGGACTATTAAATATTATATCCCTGTCCTCTAAAGCAGGACTGGTAAACCATCTGATATCAGATAATCAAACTGATCCATTGTGTCTTACTGAAACATGGCTGGGCCATGAAGAATATGTTAGTCTAAATGAAGCCACTACTCAGTCACAATAATACTCAAATTCCTACAGGCTCAGGCCGAGGGGGGGAACTGCAAGCTTGTTAATTAATCCTTAACATAAACTAAATTAGAACTCGTTTGAGAGCGTTGTTTTTAATCTTCAACATCCATCATGGAAAACATTACAACCAATTATATTTGGTATATACCAAGCTCCAGGACCAGATTCTGAATTTTTATCTGAATTCTCAGAGTTTTTAAATCAGGTGTAGTCCTTAAATCAGACAAAATACTTATTGTAGATGATTTTAATATCCATGTGGATGTTGACGATAGCCTTAGTACTGCTTTCAACTCACTCCTAGATTCAGCTGGTTTCAGTCAGAGTGCATAAGGCCACTCACTGTTGTAACCACACCCTCAACCTTGTGCTGATATATGGCATCCAAATTAAAGATTTAATAGGATTTCCGCAGAATCCTTTATTATTAGACCATTCTCTAATAACTTTATTAATCAGAATCAGCTTTATTGGCCAGGTATGAAGACACAAACGAGGAATTTTTCTTTGGAGCATAGTTGCTCACAATGTGCTTACACATACAAAACAACAAACAATATATACACACACTAATATATACATACAGAAACAATATATGAAGAGTTTAATAAAAAATATTTAAATGTGGAACATAGTGCAAAGGATGCTGGGATAAATAGTATTATGTTATTATATTACAATATATATATATTTAATTTATAAACAGTTCTGAAATAGTTCTGTGTTGGGCTCCCACTTCAGGTCCTGGGATATAGTGGATCCCAGAAACCTGAAGGATTCCATAGCGGACACAGGGCTGTTGAGTATGGTGATGGGGAGAAGAAGGGGGACCTCCTGAAGTCCACGATCATCTCCACAGTTTTGAGCGTGTTAAGCTCAAGGTTGTTCTGACTGCACCAGAGAGCCAGCTGATCCACCTCCCGTCTGTAGGCCGACTCATCACCGTCCCGGATGAGGCCGATGACCGTTATGTCGTCAGCAAACTTCAGGAGTTTACAAATTTGAACAAGTTGACAAATTTCCAGTGAAGTTTTCAGCCAAAGTCAACCAGCACACACCTAACTGCATCCATCACAATTTATTTCACTGTATAGAGATTCAATTCATTATAAATAGCCGATCCATGATGAATGTAAAGCAAGCCATGTCCTGACACAAACATTGAAATAGAGGAATTTTAGGCTTTTTAGCCTGTGGTTGATTTATAAAGAAATCCAAAATGCGCTTTTGTACCATGGCTAGCGAACTTCTGTATTGTTGACTTGCCGGGAAAGTTTCCACAACTCTCTTCCCTCACCAGCGTCAGAGGCACGCAGCCCCTGGCACGCGCCTCGCTCTTGACAAAATTGGCATATTGATTCTAATCAAATTATGTGTTTATCTCTTACTTACCAAATTGTAAAATTTAGAATAAAAAATTTCTAATAAAAGAGATTAGGTTTATATTAATAATCAATTTATTACAAATAAATGTTTTTGTTTGTAAAATTATGGTTGTAGTTGTTTGTCCTTTTGTTAGGGGGTGCTGCAGCACCCTCCACACCCCTAGTTCCCGCGGCCATGTCAATTATCATCCATTCCTACATCACTAGCGCTCTAAGTTAATTTACTTTTAGAGAATATACCAAAACTCACAGGAAAAAGGTTAGGCTACACAATTAATGTCTTCTTTTGTATGAAATAGTATGTTCTGTGGCGGAGGGCTTGAGGCCTTAAAATGCTAGTATAGGGATAGTGAAATGTATATTTTAAACATGTATCCACATGTCGGTACCATTTGGTGGTCATAATGTACCTCGGAGAGATTACAAAAACATTAAAATGATTAGTGATTTCTCCAGGAATTATGAGTTGACGTGAGCAGCTTGGACACTTTAAGTAATTTCGTCTGAATATGTATGTGTAACATTTCCGGAACAAATTTTCGTAAACTCTAATTTATTTAGCAAACAGACCGGTCCTATGGGTAGGTTGGTGTGGTTCGCACCGCACGCGCTCTTTCAGATATTTCTTGTATTGCTTTGTTGTTGCGGCGTGTACGAAAAAATATACTATTCTCAGTCAGACAACACCTGGATACACAATTACTGCACATTTCTGCGTGACCTGCTGAAGACGTAGTCTCGATTGTTTTGTCACAGTCGTTGCGACACAATGTTTTCTAGGAACCTTTCGAATGCTTTAACAAACCGGTTAATGCGAGAACTTTACTCTTGTCTCTGACCTGTAAGTTAACATTGCAGCATGTTAATATAATTGTGAATACATCGCCGAATCCAAAATAATAAGGCGCAGTTTTAGCCCCGAATAGGCATCCGAAACTAGTTATAAACTGTTTGCCCCTGAGTGGTTTATTTAGAGATATTAGTTTTGTTGAAAGGCACTACAGATATGACTACATTATTGACACCATGTGGAGGTATGAATATTGGGTGAGAATGTGTGGCTGGCTGAAAATTACGTGCGTATTAAAGCTGCAGTGGTGTACACCGGCACGTTGGCTGGTATTTGAAATGTGTGCGATAGGCTAACTCGAACTGTATGGCGACGTTGTGTCAGTAACGTTAGTACAAAAACAAATAGTCTCCCTTGCTCGCCGGACTGTGTATGTGTGTGCATGGTAACCACAGTTCAGGCGATTCTTCTGCGTAGTAAGAAATAGAATCCAGCCGGCGCCACTGATGGCCACTAGTGTAATTCTGGCTGATTCCTGTTAATGCTTTCCTTTTGTTTTGTTGTTGCCTGTTTTATATACAGTGTTTCATTTAATGAGAAAAAAAGCAATACTACATTAGCACTCTTCCATGTTTTAATTTAGCTTACAATAAAATTGTTGTTCCATTAGAGCAAAATACTTTTATTTGAAATATATAAAACGTACATTTGACAAAGTTTTAAAACAGATTTATCATATTCAGTATCAAAACAATTTGTAAAGACCAAAACCCAACTTGAACACAGAAAAAGGAATGTCCACATCCAAACTGACCTCTGAAAAATTGCAAACTCTTGCAAGAGGACTTATCCATGTCAGTTGCTGTCTGCATCATCACTGATGATCCCCTGCAGGTTGGCCCAGTCTGTTGTTCTCCTGCGCCCTCTGTGTGAATTGCTTTCCTCATTACTGTCAGAGCCGGAGTTCAGAGTGTGCACATATGTCGAGGAAGGAGGCTCGCATTTTTCCTGCCAGGCTGAGGCTGCTCTGCGTTTAGGTCGACCTGAGAGAGGTATCCACAATAGTGGTTCTAATAAATCAATATTTTCACATTTTACATGTGCAATAAAATTATAAACAATACTTGTGTGTGAATCACATCAACATTATAGACATAGATGGAAAAAACTTGCATTACTATAAGTGAAGGGCGTTCAACATTTTCAGCATTCTGGTGAATTTTTCTGCAACATTTGTGCCTTTTCTGCATCAAGTTATGTAAAGGAAAATTATTGTAGGTTTTTTTTGGGGGGGGGGCTACATTGGCCAGTTTTGATTATTATATAGGTGTATTAATTAATTACACCTATGCTATAGGTGCACTATGCACTTCTTGATCCAAACAGTTTATAATCCACAACTATAGATAATATTTTCCAGTATGCGGTGTATGGAACATGTTTGATACTGCTTTGGATGGTGGACAGTTTACTATTTGAGAAATTAGTAAATGTCTAGTAGTTCTTCATGTGTAATAGTACAGTATAAAGACAAACACTCAATTTAAAAGCGTACATTACAAATAGACACGTAACTTTTACGGTCTATGGATTTTTTTGTTATATCATGTGCTGTCATGTATGGTTGTTGGTGTCTAATGTTCTTTTATGCTATGTGCTAAGCAAATTCCCCTAGGGGCAATAAAGGTTTCAATAATTGAAATAGTTACCTTTTGTGGCAATGATGTTGCTGACATCAAGCTCTGCTAGTTCCTGAGATTCCTCTCTTTTCATTCGGACTACTTTGCATTTCTTAACAGATGGCTGACCTGTGTGAAAAGACACAAATGCACGTTATCACTTTAACCCACGGTTCCCTGAGTTAATCATATTGTATCAAAAAAAACTTTTAGACATTGTTTACAAATGCCACACCACGGTTTTACAAACTGATAAACAGTGTCCTGAAGGTTGTTGTTTTGAAATTATTCTATTATAAGCACACCAAACCAAAAACATTTCACTGTATAGTAGTTCAACACATGGAGAAAAAGGAGGAAAGCAAAAAGTACAGAGGTATGGGCTTGGTAAATGTAATATTTTGTGTGTAGGTTAGGTGTGAAGTTGGCCTTCTGGTGACACCACAGAACATTAGGATTTGTTTTT
Organism: Percina caprodes; assembly: GCA_013375575.1. Lineage (NCBI taxonomy): Eukaryota > Metazoa > Chordata > Actinopteri > Perciformes > Percidae > Percina > Percina caprodes. The sequence continues at coordinate 11,305,833 of JABXJD010000002.1, read as the reverse complement.
TTGGGTCACAAATTTCACTATTCTCTTTTACCCCTTAGAATCAACAGAACATATATTCAAGCTACCTTATAATTAGGCAAATGTAAAATAAATTGCAGGAATTATGCCCTGAATGTATTGTCTTAATAATAATTTAATATTTTTTATAATTTATACTGTTTATTGAGCCACAGTGGGGAAATTACACTTTTCATTCTGTTTTGAAATCACTACACAATGGCCTGAAATAATTCCTGACACATGCTCAGGACCTATACATGCACAAATGGAGAGATGTCAGAGTGAGTGGGCTGCCAGTGCTGAACCAGCACCCTGAACAGTTAGGGGGGTACGGTGCCTTGCTCAAGAGCACCTGGCAGCGCCCAAGTGGTGAACTGGCATCTCTCCAGCTACCAATCCACACTCTGTACTTTGGTTAGTACTGAGCTACTGCCACCCCCAAAATGTATTCTCACTGACCATGGACACCAAGTTCTTCAAGCTCCTTCTTCAGAACAGCCACCTGGGAGCGAACAGAGCGACAGCCATCGAGGAGCTTCTTATAATTGGGCCTCAGACCACAGAGAGAAATGTAGCGCTTGAGCCTCACAACAGCTTTGTCTCCCTGCTGGATAATTTCGAGGACAGACAGGTTGTGAAGCAAATATAACATTTACCCTAACCCTACATTTACCCAATTTACACCTGTTTTAGTGATCCATTTTTAAAACATCAGCTTTGATTTCCTACCATTCATCTTTCACGCTAGCCTAGAAATCTACACGCACCCTAGTGGCAACAAATGTTCTTTGCAACTAGGGTCAGTCTAGCAACTCTCCGTTGGCTTGCGAGCTGGAAAAAAATTCTGGTTAGGCCAATCACATTGTGTATAGAGTCGGTGGGCAGGCTTAACATAAGGACGGCAGAGTTGACGGTTCCGTGTGAATTCCCTGCTACTTGAAAACAAAGAAAATGGCTGCTGTTAGCACACAGTGGCCTTTTGAATCGGCTCTGGCCGCGACTCTGGAGACTTGGAGGTGCTCTAAGCAATGTCAAGCGGGTTTTAGGCTACAGCATTTGTTGTTGTATACAGCAAACATCTCACTATCTGCCCATTTCCTAGAACACACAGTAAAAAACACTGTCTCTGTAGACAGCCCAGGGTCTACAAATGGGAACATAAAAAACCTGCACCATGAAGCATACACAAACAGTGTTCAAGCCAATAACCGACAAAAGGGATTTTGGGGTGGGGGCATTGACATAATATGAGTGTGTGTGTGTGTGTGTGTGTGGGGGTGGGTTAGCGATATCATCAATCTAAATCTAATTTAGATTGATGATATCACTTATGGGCTTACCTTTTGACCTCTGTTGTTTTTTTCTTTTTTCATGTTTTTTTTCTTTTTATCATCCTGTGAACTTTTTCCACTATTCATTTCATCCTCAATTGAGGGGAGTGACGATGAATCGGACTCTAGGTCGTCATCTTTCTTTCCCACCGAGACTTTTTCTTCTGCATTACACAAAGTCATATCACATGTCACATAAAAAAATGTTAAAGTAATTAACATTTATGTATGGGATATGCAGGTATAAAGTTTGAATAGTCACCTTTTTCATTATCATCGGAGGAGTCATTGCTGTTGTTTTTTTCACTCTTTTGTGACTTGCTATCCGTGTCAGTTTCATTCTCTTCATCGCTATGTGGTGTCTTTTCTTGACTTGTATTGCTGCTTCTTGTCCCTCCGGTCTTTGTAGCATTTGCTCTTTTTATCACCATTTCTTTTGGACTGTCATCACAGTCACTTTCATTCCCTTTTTTTTCAGACTGATTTTTTTCTTCAGACAAGTCTTCACTGTTTATCTGCTGTTTACGGTTTCCATTTTTTACTTGCTTGGAGTTTTTCACCTCTTGCTCTGCATCGTCAGATTCAGATTTAATTTGCGCTTCCTCTTCACTTCCAGTTTCAAATCCCTCTTTGTCTTCCGATTCTATCATTAACCAGACAAGAAATGAACAAACCTCACTGAGGATTAACACAGACAAGCTAAGGTAAAATAGGTCAGGAGTGAGTGAGACTATCTGAAATAAAACTGGCTCCAATAAGTGGCATGCCAACAAAAAAAAACAACTTGATTTTCTGTGCAACAGGTGACCTGAGATTCAGCCAAATCCTAGTGTTGTATGTGTCCTACTTAGAGTTGAAAGAAGTCTTTTGTTGTTTGCCGGAAAATTTTATTGGCAACTTTTTTGATAATCAATGCAAAATTTTGTCATTTAAAAGCTAAAATACCAAACATGTATTGGTTCCAGCTTCTCACATATGATTGTCTGCATTTTTCTATTCTATTTCAGTGTAAACTGAATGTATTTGGGTTTTGGAAAGACCTTTGATGACATCCCCAAGGACTGATGGGCCATTTTCCAGCCCAGCAATTAATTAAAAATAAATCCTTATTTGCAGCTCTAGTCCTATTGTAAATCATAGTCCAGGACATATTTTTATTGAGTAACTAAAGTTCAAAGTAAAACATGCTATAGAATATTAAAACTACAGGCTACATCTAAATGCATAGAAAAAGAAGTTATAACCTACCTGATGATGAGGTTGACTGACGACGGGATTTCTTTGCCCTGGATTCATCATCACCATTTTCTTTCCCACTTATGACCTCGTCATTTTCCTTGTCTCTCTTCCTTTTATTTTGGGGCTTTGCGGTCTCAAACTCACTTCCACTTTCATCCTTTTCCTAGCAGGAAAAAGGAACAGGATGACAGTAAGAACTACAGCACTAAATTATCCCCCTAACAAAGCTAAAACACTCAAAGAAACAAGTAAAAGCTGTGTGAGATAGCGAATTCATATACCTGCATTTTCATGAGTTCCTCTTTAACCACCTGTTTCATGACATTCCTGGCCTCTGGACTTATAGATTTACATCCCACATGTGCCAGATATCGCCTTTTTAGAATTCCTAAAGTCAGTGTGCTGAAATAAGATATAAACAAAGGTTAGGCTACATCATGATGTGTGAGGGAGGAGGCCATTGACAAACTTGAGTGTTTTAACATTTAATATATACTCATTATACTGAGTGACTGTTTATACTGATGAGCTGCTGTCAAAAGGTAACTGGGTTTGTTTAATATTACAATTAATCACTACTGGGAAATTATGGAATATCATATCTCAGATCATAGACTGTATCCACAAAATCTATTGAATGAAACTTTAGGCCTTTGTAAGTAAACTTTGTAGTTTTGTAGGCACTACTGTTCATACAATTTTCTTACAGTGGAGTAAAACTGCTATCAAGGTAGAATTTATGTTTATAAGAAAATATTTACCATGTAGATCTGTTTAAAGTGCACGGTTTATGTAATAAAGTTAGACGACTATGTGGCATTTGGTGTATTTATCTCAAAAAAAAGACCACACACGTTTCAACTAATTTTAACCAATTGCAATTAAATTACTAAAAGAGAGGCTTGCACATTACTAACTAGATAACACTTTCAGCACAGAAACGTCACACACACACACACACACACACACACACACACACACACACACACACACACACACACACACACACACACACACACACACACACACACACACACTATCAACTAACAACTTTTATCAAAGCTAACTTCTTCCTAACATTAGACTTATTGTAACGTTAGCCAAAAGAGGCTAAGCGTCGTATTGGGATGACTTATCGCAAATTCACAATTGTAAATGGCGCATTTAAGTTACAACCGCCTATGTGTTTGCGTTAAATGCCAAACATGCAGCTGGTTTAAGATTTTTTTTATTTATTTATTAAATAGCAGTGTTAAAACACGTATCGTTACGAGCCAGTGTATAACTTTTATTATTGTATTGACAGCCTTGGTTCTTAATGTTAGCTACATTTAACCAAAGTTAGCAACAATTAAATCAACGCACAAACTCAAAAGCGCTTAGGCCTGTGTACTTGTTCTCAGTACAAGCAACACTTGATCAAGCAACTCCTAAATGCTTTAACTTTACCTGAGGTCCGGCTCATCACGGAGTTGACTACACACAAACCTGCGGATACCTGTTCTCTCCTTCTGGGACACCATCATTTCTGGCTATGGTGGTTTGTTTATGGCGGCAGCAGGACCCCCGGAAGTCACAGGAAGTGACGTCACACGAAAATACGTCCTTTCAAAATACAAAATATAGAATCTTAAGAAATTAAAGCAATAAGAATTTAAACAATCATAATAATACAATTCTCTCTCTCTCTCTCTATATATATATATATATATGTGTGTGTGGGTTGTATATGTTTTCTGTGTTGGAGTCCATTTCTTAATTTTATGTTAGGAAAGCATCTTAACAAAAGACAAAGAAGCTAAAGTTGGATTTCACAAGTCATTTATTCAGAACATTCCCATGACCACTATTGGACGGAAAAGGCAAATTAGCGCATATTTAAAGGTATTCCAAGGTGATTTTTATAAAGGGTCTGAGATACATATTGCTCTAATACAATGTTTTTTTCTTCTTCTAGTATTGTAGGAGTGATTAAGTTTACGCAAGACACTGGTGAATATCAGAAAGGAAATGTGTCTCCTCTTCCTGAGGAGAATAAAAACATAACCCAGTTGTATTTGCCTTTATCATCACTGTATGGCCGGTTACTTTGAGCAAATTTCAGTGGGTTTGTGTGAAACATTAAGCGAAAGTGGAAGATCATGGCTCAGAATAAAACACAATATCAAAGAAATGGTCACGGTTCATCTTGAAACATTAAACTGAAATGTAAGTTCACTATTTAGTCATTTGCAGGAGTAAATTTAAAATTGTGTGTGCTCTAAAGAGTCCGTCATATCGCTCCAAACATTTTCTCTCACTTGAGCACTAGTCAACACAAAGATTGCATACAATACAAAAGTTAAATACCAAACAATAAATTAGGTTCATAAATTAATTAATAAAAACATCTTGAAGCAACAGCATTAAGAATTTAAATAAAGAAAATGGAGCTGCTCAACAATCTCATTCATAGACAATATCCCTAAAAATGGCTACTCAGTTATATTCCAGTGTTAACATATCTAGGCTAAAATTGACCGTCCTCTGTTTATCACTGTCAGGCAGCATATCAGTCCAACTTATGAAAAGGCAACAGATGATTTACAACCTGAATAAGTCAAACACAGAGGAGGGTGCCAGTGCATGTCATTAACACCCACATTAACAGGTGCGGTGATAGTTGGGATTTCAGGCCCATTCAGTAACTTGCAGGAAGTTCCTTAATATATTCAAAGTTATATTTATGCCAGTTTCATTTCCCAGGTAATTTCCTATTTAAATAATGTACAGAATTTGTTCTCTTGTAAACAGAAGCATTGTTCACATCAAAACGACTCTTACTTCAGTTACAGACCAGTCACCAACTCCTACATTTCTGTCAGGTGACGCCTAAAAGACGTTTAATGAAATAACTACCTACCGAGCTATTGCCATGTTCGAGGACATCTCTTTCATTCTAGCATCCAAGAAACAATGAACATACACAAAGTCACTCTCCTGTGTCTTGTGTTTTCACATTATTAGTCCTTATACACAGTTTGCTGACCGTGCCCTCTTTCATCATGCATTATATGCCTCCGTACGTGGATCCGTCTGACTCGCCTGTCGCCTCCCGTAGCGCCTTCCTCCTCAGCTCCCAGTGATGAACCGGAGCCTCTTGAGTCTAAAAGGTGTAAGCCTCCTGGACCAAATCCTCTGCCGTTCTCATAAATGAGGATATTAAGGGTTTCTTCAAATATTCGAGCCTCAGGAAATTCCACCTAAAAACAAACAGTTTAGTTTCAGACCTGGTATATAATTATTATAATACATTTCCCACCCTAGTCAAAGGAGTAACATTAATATGTTTACTGTAATACCTATAACAAAAATAACTAGCCATAACAAAGTAACATCCTTTAATTACCATCAACAGCTTAAAAGAATAAAGGTTTAAGGACACTGAGGCACTCAGGAGGGTAAAGACTTAAAAAGCCTTTATTATATTTCTTGGCTGAATCCTTTATTGTCACTTTACCCTGCCGATAGCCTGTGTCCTTAAACCCTTGTACACTTGGATCAACAAGCTGAAGAGCAACAGGACACACTTTCTACACACCTGAGTAGCACTCCATGCAGACTGCATCGTGGCGGAGTTAAAAAAAAATACGCTTTCTGCCGGAGAGTAGGCCTGCACGATTAATCGTTATAAAATCGCAATTTTGATTTACCCTGTTCATGATTTAATTTTTTTTAAATAACTTAGATTTTATTTTTTTCAAATTTAATTTAAAAACATTTTTTTAATGACTTTGATTCTAATTTACGAGCCGACTGCATCACAAACGCTACTACTTTCTTCGGTGAGTTTTAAAACGCTCCCAAGCGCTGAAGTGCTCTCCATTCTCTTGATTGAAGCCTCTATGTTTGCAGGCTTGTGGTGATGCGCAAGGTGTTTGGTACTGCCAATTTGTTTTATTTTGTCATGGTTCATGTGTGCAATAAACATTACACTTTGTGAGAAAAAAATCGTGGCAGAGACAGTGATATCAATTCTAAGCTAAAAAATTGATTAATATCTTTCCCCGAATCATGCAGGCCTACCGAATCGTTTGATAAGAGAATCAATACCGCTCTCTAGTTGTTTGTTAAATATATAGCTACAGCTGGTTAGCTTAGCATATAGCATATAGCTTAGCATAGCAGCTAGCCTTGCTATGTCCCAGATATGTTTTAATTAGTTAAATGCAGAAGTGCTTCCCATCTTTGTGCTACAATGTCAAACTACTGCTTTAAGGTCTTGGTTTGCAAACTAGGTCATGCTTACTTTGGTCTGCTTCTTCTCTGTGGCATAGACAATGGAAGTGCAGCATACTTCAGCAATCTTTCGTCCTTCACCGTAGAAAGACCAGCAGCAGATCTCATCCCCAAGCACATCTTTGACAAACAGGACGCGGCCGTTAAATCGGAGCACGAGTTTGTCAAACAGTTCAATGTTCTTCAGCAGGTTATCATCAGAGTTGCTGGTCACGGGGGAAAGACAAAGAGCAAGTAAGGATCAACTAAAAGGATTAATAAGCAGTTTTCACTCAAAATGAAGTGATTTAGTGAAACATTGACACTTTTTTATGGCAGCATCTGGTTTGTTAAATTGCTGTTCAATCTCTCTGTGGGATAAATGCACAGTCGGCCTCAGTTTTTACCTGGTGTAAGAGTATTTGTTGTTTCCTCTGTTGTTCTGCAATTTTACTACCGGCTGTAGAAACAAGAAACAAGCATGAATCCAGGTAATATTGCAGTCTAAAAGTGGAACATTGTATTCAGAAAGTGTGTTCTTACACAGTAAAACAATAAAACAATTTAAAAAAAACATTAAAAACAGCAGACTAACATTTCCACAGCTCACAGATCTAAATCTCTTCAAGTCATCTAACTAAGTCATCTTTTTAATTCTGTACAGAGGAACCGTCAAACATTTGGTACACAGGACAAGTAGGGTTTCACAGCTGCTAACCTGATACACACTCGTCTGGGGTCCATTTGATTAAGACAAAAAGACATTTACCTTTCTACAAGAAGCAATCATCTTCTGTTCTTCTTTGGCTGAGGTGATCATGGGGATACGACACACAGTTTCAAAGACATCCTTTTGCTTCTGAAGGTAAACAAAGAAAGGACATTGAAAAACATTGCAACTAACTATTTTTTAAGTATCAAAAAAAAAAAAAAAAATCATAATGTAGTGTCTATCTTTATCTCAGAAATAATGTGAAACACCCATCAGAAGTTCCTTGTTTAGTCTGACAAATAGCTGTTTACCTGCATGGCACTGAGGCAGTGCTGGACGAGTCCCTGGACACGATAATACTGGGCCTCCTTCAGGACCTCATCCAGTTCCTTGTGCTCCTCTGGAAGTGGTACTGAACCATCTCGTAGGAAGTTCAAAACCAGTCCAAAATGTCTGCCACACCTATCCAAAACTACCCAACCTGGAATTGCAGGGAAAAATAATTTGAGACATTTGCATTTTTCAGTAATCTTTGTTACTTTGTGTGGTAGGCCAGTGGCCCCATTCTACATCCAGTCATTTAGAAACAGCTTGCATAGACACACCTTATCCACACAAAACAACCGTATAGACCACACCATGACCACACAAGATAAAGTTGGTAGTGCGGACAATCCTGTAGTTTCCTACCAATCTCATTACAGTATTTTAGGCGATTGATCTCTTACAGCACAAAACTAGATCACATCACAAGTGTTGCTGTTCAAGTTCAAAAAGTTGTAGAATGGCCCTCCGTTGTAGAAATCCCATTTTACATCTGAATGAAATACACTTATAAGATAAAAGATCAAGGCTTAAAGGTCCAATGTGTGGTAATTTCCCCCATCTAGTGTTGAGATCATATATCACAATCAACTCTATTGCGCCATGCAGTTCCAAGTACGTATTACAGCTACAGTAGCCTTAACACTTCAAAAAGCCGGTCTTTTGCTCTTTTCAATATCCTTTTTCTGGGCCAAGAAGAAAATTGGATTTTGAATACATGTGTGGTACGCGCCGGGAAGCGACGATACCCATTAGCAGATTAGCAGCACCTTGAGTTTATCTTGTGACAGCAAAAATGTGAAAGGCAGAGCAGTATATCCTGTATGTCCCTTACAGCTAACGTATTTCAAGATGGTGCATGAATATGGAGCGTCTACCCCATTTCATGTAAATGGAAAATTTTTGAATGTATATCCATTCAGATCGCTGGTATCAATTCACAGCCCTCAAGACATTAAACAATAACAATGTGGATCCAGTAAAAAGGTTAGTGCTCACTAGACGGACACATCCACTCACCTTCTGAGTCTATGGAAACCTCTGTTCCTCCATTGCATATGCTCCGCAAGAGACTGTCTTCCTTGCTTAACGTCTGGACGGTGGTATAATGCAGTGAGCCACCCACATTTAATTTGACATACTTGCTTCCTATCAGACCATGATTTCTGAGCTCATCTGTGTTGTGGAAGACAGGCGGGGAAACAGCAGACTGGGTAGAGTCAGCAGCGTGACTGCCTACTGAACCCTCAGCAGACATGGGGCTGAAGAGTCACTTCCTGACTGCAATACAGAAGAATGTAATGGATTACAAGTGCAGGTTTGGACTACAAAAAGTGTTGAATAATTCTTATGTATTATACAAGTACACAGTTACTATTTCAGTTGTCTGTTTAAGGTCCCATGGCATGAACATTTCACTTTATGATGTTTTTTTTAACATTAATATGTGTTCCCCCAGCCTGCCTATGGTCACCAGTAGCTAGAAATGGCGTAAACCGAGCTCTGGGTATCCTGCTCTACCTTTGAGAAAATAAAAGCTCTGATGGGCCGATCTGGAATCTTGCTCCTTATGAGGTCATAGGGGGCAAGGTTACCTCCCCTTTCTCTGCTTTGCCCACACAGACTATTTGGCCCGCCCATAAGAGAGACATCATGGCTTTCAAACAAGAAAAGTGGCAGTTGGTCACGGCCATACACCCAGCCTCCACCTTGAACCCCCCTCCCCTCCCTCCTCAAAAGCTACAGGTTCAGAAATGGCACATGCGGCACATTGTGGGACTGGCTCTAGTGGCTGTAATTCTGCACCAAGGCTGAATTTTGGCAAGCATCCAAAGAGCAACATGTCATGGGACCTTTATTAGCAGCACAGGCAGCAGATGCGGTATTACATCCAGCGTAAAATATGTAAATACCTTATAACTTAACAATGTCCTTTATTATAACAGCAAATATTTGGGTGGGGATATGCATGTCACCATGCCCCACCGTGTGAATTAGGGTGAGAACAAATGCTGCAGTTAAATTCTGGGACACTCCTACAAACGATGCAGTATGACACTCACACTCTTCGTGTGTAGTCAACAAACTCAAGAACTTGTACTGAGAACAAAGGTGGTCCACAATATCTTCTCGTTCTCCACTAATTGGACAAAACAATGATGTGCACATACCTTACATGGATATCAAATGATCATTTTATTTCAAAACTCCAAAACAAGTTATGCTAAACTAATTAACTAAATATGCCTTAAATGTAAAGTGCATCAGTAACTGCCAAGCTTTTACCACACTTAATCTCAGTGGGATTCAGGAAGCCCTTACGTTATCATACATGAGCAGCATGCACATAGAATGTCCTGTCATCTGTTATCCCACAGCAGTGGTACAGCAGAACATAGCTAACGTTATCACCAAATGTAGGCAATCATCAATTAGAGCTGGGTGATACGAAGAACATCAAACATCACAATGTTCTTGACCAAATACCTCGATGACAATATTGTGTGGTTGACTATAGGTGCTTTCACAAAATGTTATTTACACAATGAGATTTTTGATAAATATTCTCCAGATATGATGTAATGACTTAGTGGGTAAAGGTAAATAATAGAACAGCTAACACAGTCTGGTAAGTTCAGAAAATTATATCACTGTACAGCAATGCAGCCTGTGAAACCAGGTAAAGACAACACTTACCATATTACAATATATCTAAAATCTAAGACGATAGTTTATTATAGTGTATCGAGTTTCATATCGCGATATCAATGCAACATCGATATATTGCCCAGCCCTATTATCAATATAATGTTAGCAACTAAGCGGCTACAACCACAAGTCACATTAGCTCAGAAATTGCCGATATCCAGTTAACGTTAGCTAGGTTAGTCGTTCAGATGATAGCTATATGCTAAGTTATCAGGCAATTAAAATCAAATCATATTAGGTTAAGTTAGCTAGCTTATTAAAATGTACTTACCACACTGAACATTCAAGGGAGCTGCAAGAGTGAACCTAACGTTAGATCAGCCAAGATAGCTAAATGTGTAACGTTAATCAGCCAGCTATTGATAACTAGCTATGCAGCTAATACTAACAGCCCGTAACGTTAACACACAAGTGAATTTACAACGCAGCTAGCTAGCTAACGTTTGACATCTCATTTTAATCGCAGCCAGGTACGCTTTCAGTTTGCAATGCTTCTTTGTTTTGTATCGCTTTTTGGGTGAAATTTCAGAAACTAGACATCAAAAAATGCTAACTGCTAAATTAACAACGGCCGATTCCATTGTTGAACATAAAGATTATTAACTGATGCTAATGGGATAAGCTTAGTAGGTCACTCGGAAACGAAACTCGCACATCTTCTTCCGCTGCTGTCTTCTTCTTCCACGTCATCTTGGTGTTAAACAGCAACTTGTGATGTGAATTAGCGCCACCCATGAGAATGGAAGCGTGTGTTTCTAACACAGTACACACAGGTGACTTTCAATATATATTTTTAACATATTACTCTATATGACTACATATGACTGTGACACCGAGATAGTTGTATACATTTACAGAAATGACCACGACACGATTATGTCCGTTATCATCGATTGGTCAGTGTAGTGCGAAAAACCTGATTGTATTTATAACCATGGCTCTTCCTTACTGCACTCCAGTGGTCACAGTGAGGAACTGCAACTGTGGCTAAAGTAAAGTAATATCAGTATAAATTGTTTTAAAAATTATAATATGAACAACTTTTACTAGTGTGATTTTTGCAAATAACAAAAGTAAAATGTATCAACAGTTTCCTGATGGTACTCAATGTTTGATGTTCATCAAGCGGGATGAAAATGCTATACAGATTATTTTAGAGTTATGAGCGGTTACTGCCCTCTAGTGGTCACAGTTAAGAACTGCAATATTAAACTCGTTACGGAGCGTCATTACAACGTGACAACAAGCTACCACTTCCGATAATACATTACAAAATAAAGTGATCAGAAGCAATCACAACCAATTTACAGAACTGATAATGGAATTATCATGTTCGCAATGCTCTATTGGTCACTGTAAAAAGTGGTCTGTGGGTGAAATCTAAGCCATAAAAGTTCAAAATTATCTCTAAAACATACAGCATCCTTTTCCCATTGTGATATTTTTTTTCAGTGGACAACTTATATATGTATCAATATGATGCATGTTTTTGAATGCAACATGTATATATAGCATTGCTATTTGGAAAAATAAAAGCTGATTTCTACAGGTTTTACACCATTCAACAGATACTTTATTTCCAGGTTACTGCCTTCAAAAGAGTGTATTCATATATGAAGCAAAGAAATGCTACTGATGATAAGAGAAGAATTAAGTCTACAAAGCAACAGTCTTCTGGATCCTTCATTTGGCACAGTGAATGACACTACATTCACTGTTCAAACAATCAGTTGTAAATAAATACATAATGCATCACAGCAAGCAGCCAAGTTTGTAATTTTTCATCAACATAGTGCATACAACATCAAATCTGATAACAATGATAACTGTCAATAACTATAATGATAATGGCAAGATTGAGCAGAAGCAATATAATTTACAATCAGTGCATGCTTTAAGCATAATGACATTCAAGTCCTCACCTTTTCCATATATGTCATGACACTGGGTGACTATGCACTCCAGAAACAGCGAAGAATAAAATAAACTGCTTTTGTAAACAGTATTGCAACAACAGATGAAACACTTAGAGACATTAAATTATTCAACATTATATTTTGGCACAGAATTTTCATTACATATATAATGAAAATATATAACCCCCAGCCACCATGTATAAGTGTATATATTAGGCTTATATATATAATTTAATATATATATCAACCTCAATCAATATTAAGTCAGTTATTTACATTCAATTTGTGTGTTTGTGTTACAAAGAGAGAGAGAGAAAGAGAGTGAGAGAGAGAGAGAGAGAGAAAGACAGTGAGAAGGAGAGAAAATGATTGTGTTGATCTCAAACCTTTTCTCATGATTGAAAGTAAAGTAGTCTTCCCTTCTACTGTTACACTTAAAAATGTAACATGAGCCATTCACAATGAAAGAAAAACATTCAGTGTGTGTATGTGTATGCTCATGACTGTAACCTTTGATAGTTACAAATAAAGTATTGCCAAGTTCTCTAATGCTTTGGCCTCAGAATAATTTAACTTAATAACTAATACATCCATTTCCCTTCACCCTTTTTTACCTCTTCTGTTCACATGCCTCCCAAACTGTTTTTGCTTCTTCTTTGTTATCAATTTCATACCCTTCATAAGGCACCAGTCCAAGTGATACAGAAAGTTGGACCGTGAAGTAGGACCCATGTTTGGCAGACCACCATATCAGTGCAACAAATCAAAGTAAAGCACTTCCACAAATTCATGAACCAAAGATACATTGATGGTAAAACAGAAAGATAATTATAAATTAATATTAAAAGGGGAGTGAGGCCTTATAATACAATTGAATCTGTCTTCTAAAAGAATTTAATCTTTTGGTGGTTTTCAATTCTCACCAAGATATTTTCTCCTTTAAATGGATACTTCATACTCCCGCGTATCCTGTGGGCAAAGTAAAAAATCGTTCCGTAAAAAAACATTTAAGACGTTTAGTTCATAAACAAATACATATAAACAGTCTAAAGTTTCTGTTAAAAACAGGAAAAGGAAAAGTTTAAAGTATCAGCCTTCTACTTACCCCAGCCTCATACAGCGGGTTGTTGAAGTCAGACTCGACTGTAATGGGACTGTAGGAGTGTGTGTGAGAGAGAGACTTCCAGAACAGCGGCTTCCATTCTAGTCTGCAGATGCTGTAAGTGAGGAGAAAAAAAAATAACATATGAGCACACAAATAAAAGCTACAGTTTTTATATAATTGTGAACTGAGGTGAAGAAAAGTAAAAGCAGTCTTACAAATCAAACAAGGATTCAATGCCACTTTGGTTACCCAGGTTACTCACTTTGTATAGTACATGTAAATTCCTCCAATCAGGAGGATGACCAGGATGATTGGCAGAATTATTGCCAAAGCAATGTTCTCACTCAGGATCTGATGGGACGGCTCGAATGACTGGGACACTGCAAAATAGTCAAAGTTTGATCATAAAAAGCTTTATTCATCAGCCGTGATGAATGTACTCTTGATTTAGTTATTAATCTAAAAATGTCAAACACACTAAAAACAGGCTGCTAAATCTTGAGAAACTCTATGTTTTAGTATTAGAACTTTAATTTCATTGCTAAATCTAAATTGTCTAAAAACTAAATCTGATAACTGTCCTAACATTACTTTTTTATGTCTTTGCCGGCATTAATTGCACTTTAAATTTAGTAAAGTACATTAAAATGTTAGTTGTAAAAGATGTTGTATCTCCCAAGAAGACAGAAATACAAAAAAACTGTTGTAGTAGCATCAAAGACACCACTAAATATTGCCAAAGTAAGGAATTCAAATTGCCTTTAATATTTGACTTTATACGCATCACAAATAGTAGAAGAAAAACCACCTTCTAATTTATGATCATCCAAAAGCTCCTCATATGCCACTGTTTGAAATAAAGAGAAGAGAAAGATAAGTACATTAAGTGATTGAATATTATATCTGGATGTCCTAAATTCACAGTTGGGAATCACATTACCATATTTTCATTCAGGTCAATATTCGGTTACTAATCTAATGGCAGACAAGAACATAATACCTTCATAATCAACAAACGTTGAAACAAAACATTGATAAAGACAGTGAATCTTAAAAATGTAACTTCATTAATTCAAATCTGGACACAGTAAATAAGATTTGTCAAGCCGTTTTCATGTTCTGTTCCTGGATTAAAAGGAAGGTCCGGTGACAATGATAACCTTTACCTTTGCAAAAGGGCGGCGGGCTGTTCCACTGAGAGGGATGGCCGGGAACACAGCTGATAATGACCTCACCGATGAGTTCGTAGCCCTCATAACAGAAGAAACGCAGAGTTTCTCCTGCCTGGTAGCTGTGCTTGTACAAGGTTTGGTAACCATTGTCAGGTACACCAGGGTTTGGGCATGGGTCATATTTTACTGTTAAGAGCACACATAAAGACACAATTAATGTTGCAGTTCATTTTCTAACTTGACAGCAATAAGCATCATAAACAGACACCCACCAGAAGGAAGGAAAGGGACTTACAGACACACTTTGGGCTGCGGTCGCTCCATTTGGGGGTGCCAGTGTCTCGTCCGTGGCAGGAGACTTGGCTTGGACCTTCCAGTTGATAACCCTGGTTACAAGAGAAACGAACGACTGTTCCAACTGCGAAACCTGCTTCGGGGCGCACTGAGCGCGCTCCGTTTACCACCTCTCCTGGGTCAGGACACTGCTGGACTGTGGGGGACACAGTGGGACGGCATTTAACGCCATTGGACTTCATCAAATATAGTTCAATACAAAGAACAGAGGCGAAACAGCACCATGACTGCATTGAATGTTATTGACACAAGTTAAAAACCTGGATGAAACCTGGATGCGGTTGTCTAAGAATAAAACTAAAAACATCACAAACTTTTCCATCTTTTCATCTAATCTTCCTTGTCACAACGGTCATATTTAGATTAGATTAGACCTTATTGTCCACCTTAGTGGACATTTGTCTTTTTGGACATTTGTCTTCGTTATTACATCCAGATCCCAGTCCGGAAGATCTTTAACGTATGTCCCACTACTTGACTCACCTTTGACACACGTAGGTGGACTGCTGCTCCAGGAAAGGTCCCACTGGCAGGTGATGATGTCAGAGCCACTGATGTCATATCCTGGTTGGCACTGATAGGTCAGCACACTGCCTCTCACAGGGGAGGAGTGGGACGAGCTGATCCAGCCGAAGTCAATTTTAGGGAGAGTGGGGCAGGTGTCGTTTGGCTCAACCTCTGCTCGAATCAGACAGAGAGAAATTAAATAAATTAAAACAGGTTGTTCATGATCTCTTCTTTAGTGGTGGAAGACTACACTTGTCCCGATAGACGTTTACACAGGCCTACTGGATATTTTCAATGTAAAAATGTATAGGTTCAAGATTTTTACACTTAGCCATTGAACCTAGCGTACACCTTTAAATGTAGCGTATAATGATGTTAGGTATACATCTAGACTGTGGAGAAATTGGTGCTCCTGTTTGTATATTACAGGTGAAGGTTGTTCACCTTTTTTAATTTATATGAATTGTACTGTATATTTATTGCTATGTTAATAAATGTTGTCATCCTTAATGTACAATGGACCCTCCATTTGTGTCTGAATGAAGTCATTATTATATATTAATTATATTATTATTATTATGAAACAGTTCCTTAAGGAGGGCACTTACCACGGTAATGAATGAGGAATCCCTGACTCAGGATGAAACTGGAATCATCTGGATCGCTCTGAAATTGAATGGTGACTTCTGACCCCCCAGACACAACCTGAAAACGCTCTCTGGACCCCAGATATTGTCCGATCACATGGGACATTAGATCACGTCCGTCAAAAACGGTCAGCACGTCAGTGTGGCGGATATTTAAACTTTAAAAAGGAAAGACAAGAATAAAAAAGAGTAATTCGGTTTTACTTCAGAGAGATTCTGTTTTTGTAGAAGATGAGCAGTCCACCCACCTGACACATTTTATCAGCCAGTTAACAGTACAAAGAGGAAAGGCAGGAGAGGCAGAAGACATGTAAAGCTGCAACATGTTATCTTACTTTCTCTTTTAGGTACAATTTACATATGTACAAAAGGCTATTCAGCATAATCTATGTACAATCTGTAAATACACATTTATCACAATGTAATTGTGCTATTAGTGGAAAATAAAATAATAACATTTGTTGAAGGTGTGTATATTTTGTGGTGCACTCATGAGTTGAATTTAACACCAGGGTGCTGGTTTAATTGATTTTTGTTCATTAAAAAATTTTGCAATTCTTTTGGCAATGAAATTAATTGCTGATTCTATTACACTAATGTCATACATTACAGTAAATGTCCTGTTCTACCATCTCCTACCAAAGGTTTTCTTTACTTCAAATATATTGTATGGCAAACCCTTGGCATGTAAGATATTGTTTGGCAGTACAAGGAGATTATTATTCACTGTAAAATATCTTTTTGACTGTGGATTGCATGACAAATAATACAAAATGTTGTATACTGTGGTATTAAAACATGTTCTATATGAGTAAATATCAGTCAGATTGACAACCTACATTTAACTTTCCAATGGTTTGATTCAGTGTGTGAAATGCAAGGTTAGATCACTGGCTCCATTGGTATCCAGGCCATTATTACAGTACATGTATGAAATAACTGTCCTGCTGGGGCACCTTTTGGTCACAGTGAGAATTGGAATTTAGCAAATTAGAAAATTACTACTACTGTTACTACTGTGATTTTGCTCATTTATTTGTGATGTAAGTAAGACAGAATGCAATTATTGAATTTGCTGATACATACAAACACAAAAAACAAACAAGTTTGGTTACTTTTTAATTGCAAACAACTTAAAGCAATACTCACATCTGGACATCCAGTTCAATGCGTTTCTCCTCGTTGCCATGGATCTGCCATACACAGTCTTGCCCCTTGGAGTAGCTCTGGGGCCAATCAGGAGACAGGATGGTACCCGATGGCTCGGTCAACTCCCCTCCACACAGAGCTTGCAGAGCAGAAGAGAGGAGAGAAAGTGTAGTGAGGACGTGGACTGGGAGACAGAGAGAATGATGAAAGGTGCAATGAAAAAACGGCAGAAACTGAAAAAGGAAAAGCAACTGGAAGAAAATTAATTATAAATGGAGGGAGAGAAAATAAGATACAGTAAAACGAACGAGGAGAGATGATAAAGATTTCTTATCCCTCCTTTTTTAAGCAGTCAAAGAGTTGAGAGAGACAGCCCTCCTTCATACATGGATGCTCTCAACTATCACCGACCGCCTACCGACCCTCGACTATCACGACCTCTTCACCATGCAGAGCCCTAAAGTTACCGATATCCCACCATTCACCTCCCAGTACATCACAGCATATGGCTTTCAGAATGTCTTTCGCTTGGTTGAAACTACAGCACCTGTGTTTTCAGCCAGTCCCAGACCCAGTGCAATGTCTCTGCCAGTTTTATATCTGCCACAGTCTCGCTGTTGCTCTTACTTTTCACAGCATGCCAGCAGTTCAGCAGATGCCAGAGTCACCGTGGCTGTAGTCGTCAAGCTACAAACATCTTGACGCTTCAGGCACCCATTTCAACACAGTACAATTTCAATATTAATGGATCAAATGACTTTCTCACTCTATGAAAAAACTTACAAAGCTCAGTATGTTTTTGAAATGCAGATTAGGAGAAGATTTTATTAAATCAAGCCCAGAAACAACAGACAATGGGAAAGGAATAAGAAAGTTTGTAATTCTTATTAAAGATATAAAAATAATTCAAAATAATCCCAAAGCTTACCTTTGCACACAGGCTCGCTGTCATTCCAGTGGGGATTGCTGGGGTCAACACACTCAATTGTGCCCGAACCTTGCTCCATGACAAAGCCTGGGGAGCAGGTGAAGGTAACAATGGTGCCCAGCTGATATGTGATGTCACTGCTGCTGAAATTTCCATGGGGCATGTAGGGCTCCCAGCAGTGTTCATCATCGAAAGCTAAAAAAAGACACAAAGAAAAAGTATTTCCCAGTTCCCTTAATGTTATGTTCTCCTACTCGACAAAATGAAGCAATCATGCCCATTTAATTCAGGAGGGAGCAGTGTTGCTTTTCATTTGGGATGACCCAGAATCTCAAACCCTCATGGCTAGAAAAAGCCCAGGTGTAAGGCAATAAAAGCTTAAGCAGTGAGCATCTCCAAAGTCTAAAATAGGTCCCACTGAAGCGTGGGAAGACTGTAAGCACTTATACGGCTCATTATAGCCGTCTTAAACACAAAAACAAATTAATGAGAAGAAAGTCTTGATTCGACCCATTCCCACTTTAGATATAATATACTGTACAATGTATGATTTACCTAATTAAATGATCTATAACTTATCAAGAGAAAGATCCACCTGCCAAAAGGTTTTTTGAGATTAAAGTAACATCAAGTTATTGTAATTGGTAAATACTGGAAATTTATTAACTATGATACATTAACACGATTAGGGTGTGCAGCAAGACACTGACTTTGTATTTTGCTGAGTGTGGAAAAGAAACGTGTCTCTGCTCACCCTCGTATCGCAGCGCCAGAAGCAGAGGGATGGAGGAAGAATCAGCTGTGAGCTCCAGGTACAGTGTGGAGCTCTCACTCAGCAACCCACGTTCTGGCACATCATCCAGGTCTGAGTCAAAGAGTGGTGGAGACAGGGAACTGTTTCCACCGCGCACTATTAACCTGATAGGAACAAACCAAAACGTAAGCTTGAGTGGAGAAGGACATGTTTTGATCAGCGTCTGAATTGAGTATTGCATGAATGTGCATGGATAGCGGATTAAATGCAATTAAGATCCATTGTCTGGTTCAACATATATGACACTGGCGTAGAATAGAAAACGTTTTGCTTTGGTCAAGGATTCTGTAGCTATAGTTTAATACATTTTTGAAATCTAAATTTTTCTTTTCTTTTGTAATGCTTAAATCAAGGTTTTCATTCAATTAAAAGTTTATTTTCCTTGTTTACATATGAGATAACCAGTTGGTAATTATCTATAATGCTTGCCTATCATTAAAAATGATGTGTGAGAAAACAAATGTAAATGACAGTTTACCAAGCATTTTTGGGGAAGGTTTAGGCAATATACACTTTTTTGGCATTATAGGCAAAGTATTACAAAGAACTTTGATGGAAAGAAACGTATAGGTAATGACATTTTTACTATTGTCTGTCTAACATAAATCCGGTAGCATTAGGGATGTGATATTTTAAATTGGATCAGTTTGCTTTAATAAATCAACAACATTAAAATGACAAATAAAAGAAATTAAGGAAAGGAAGAAAATGCTGTACTGATCTGACTCTAAGAGTATCATATGTTTGTGGAAAGAACAGTATTATTAGTGTATTTTCTAAAATCAGAGTAAAAAAACAAACAAATTATGTGATATACAAAGTAGCGAAAAAAAACTTACTTATCATCATCTTCATCCAGCGCGATCCTCTCAAAATGAAGGTGGAGTCGGTGTCCCTCTTTGGCTTCTATTAACCAGTGGCAGCTCAGGTTGTTTCCATTACTGTGGTTGCTGACAGATGGAGGGGGTGGAGACAGTATTCGGCCAACTGTTGCATTACGAATCCACCCTCCACAAGACACAGCTATAGCAAAATAATATCCCAGAGATTATTTTCCAAAGTCCACCACCTTAACAATCACAGTTTCCAAACACTAGCCAGTACTGTATCTAAATGAGTTTACTGACCAACACATTGTGGCTCAGGAGTGCTCCAGTGAGGTTGTGTTGTGTTGACACAGGTAGCAACCTCATGGCCGCGCACCTGGAAACCTGGATCACAGTGGAAGTGGGCCTGACCTCCAGGATGGATGTCGGTCACTGTCACTCCGCCGCCCTCAGGAGACAGAGGAACGGGCAGGACAGCAGAAAGGCTGTTGGTGTTGATGAAACAGGAAGGAAATTCAATTTATTATGTAAAATGGAAGATTAAAAGGTGAAGTTTAATGTTCAAAAAGGTCCTTTTCTCTCACATGTTCAATATTTGATTCTACTGGTGAATGTCTGTGCCCACAGATCATACATTTCTAGCACCTCTTTCATCTACACTTTACCATGCTGTCAAAACTCTTCCCAGTCACCTTGAGACTGAGAACCTTCACAGACATCTTGCTAAGCATTTAGGTAACACGCTGAGAATGGTACGGGAGTATGAAAGCATATCCAGGAAAATTGCAGACTACAGTAACCACTCACAGTTTAACCTGAGATGCCAACAACATAAAAATATACCAAACTGACTGAGACCCTTCACAGACATCTTCTTATTCACACTTTTCATATCTCTGACAATTCAGCTTCCCCTCCATATTCCAGGAAAATATTATTGGATGTAAATCTATTTTTTTGTCCCTTTATTTGATTGGACAGGTGCACATAGGTTGGAATCAAACCTAAAATGTTCTTGACTATAATCATCAGAACATTTACTATGCTTGCACGCTTTTAAATATACAGGTATGTAGGTTTTCATTCCAGCCACGTTAAAATGTCTTCATGCATAGAGGACAACATAAATCAGGAACATTTTCTTACTAAGATAATCGATCCAAAGTAGTGATTTTAACACTTGCCATTTCAAGTTATTTTATGAAACCTGAAGCGTTAACTTACCTTGATAGTGGAGGCTGAACACACCGTGGTTGGTCTGTCGGAGACTGCGATAGTGTATGTACACCTGATTGGTTGTACTGCGAATCACCTGACCCTCTCTCATCAGGGTCTCATTGGCTAGGAGCTCTGGTCCCAAACCTCCATAGCCCATGATCGTCAGAGACTCCTTCTTAGAAAGGTTAACCTTCCTCACCTAGAGGGATAAAAAGGAAGTAATAACATGCAACCGGTTGTGGCAGCTGTCATTTATAAATAACACATCTACATCTACAGCCTTATCCAACTCTACATTACTATTATAGTTATATCCACCTTTAAAAAGGACAAAAAAACATAAATAGAAGTGTGAAATGGTCTTAATTTAATTTAATAATTGATAGGCATGATGTTGCCATCTTTTACTAACAATTTACTAACATTCCACTTGGGCCTCATTAACTTAAAGTTAATACAGTGTAGCTGATTGACAATATATTGCTGCTGTAACATTGTTACAATTAGAATTATAACAATGTGATTACTGCTGTTTTATTCTTCTATGCAGCCAATTATAGATGATTAACCTTCTCAAAGTACACCACCGACCCTGTTGCTATTTATTAGACTGAAAATGTAATGCTAATAACGTAATGCTAATAATATAATAATAATAATAATAATAATAACAATAATAATGTAATGTTAAATTAGATACACATTTTGAAACATGTCTTGAGTATGTTTCAAAATGTGTATCTAATTTAACAGATATCTGAGATCACATGAAATTAAATATATAATTAGGTTTCTATGTCATAAGCACTCATATTCTATGCCAGTGTTCTCTGACATACACTTTATGCAGATAGTTTAAATGTTTTAATTAGTCCTTTTTTAAAGAAATATATATTAAGTCTCATTTTTGTGCAGTTTCTATATTCCTATCAGTAATAAGAGTACAATTAAAGTACTGAAACCTACATATTCAGTTCACAGACAATATTAAAATGGACCAAAAATGTCTCTGAAAAGAGTTCAATATTTGAAAAGATTAGTGATTATAAATTCATAACGCACATTACCTGAATTTCCACACCATAACCTGCATAGACAGTAATACTGTAGGTGCATTCCAGAGGGGAAAAAGATGAGGATGATGATGCAGGATCTGGTGACTCGACAACATCCTCCATTGCTGACAAAGTTGCATTGCATTGTACTGTGAAAAGAGAGAAAAGGCAGGAGAAGTAACATTGTGTTGAAAAATACATACAATAATTCACTTCATACAGGAAAGCTTTAGCAACCAAAAAATACTCATAATATTATAATCTTATAATATCAATATTATATCAGGATATACATATGCTATATAATAATAACAACAATAATAATAAAAATGTGACATTTCATGGCACACAAATGCCACTACTAGCTCTTTTGCCAATTAAAAAACATTCCTGCAGGCAAACACAGAAAGAAGCAGAGGATGCATGATGCGGTTGCAACCCAATAACCTTATGTTTTTCAGATGAGGATTGGTGGAATCGATTGTTGCTGTGTGTAAGGGAAGACCTTGATCCTGCAAGCAATTGTGTCTGGCTGATGCTGACAATCATTATTACAACTCTGCTTGGCTGCCTTTATTGCTATAATACAATTAAAACTGTATTTCTGGTGTGCATAAATGCATTTTCTTGGATGTGTATAAAAAGTGAAAAGATTTTTGAATGGTCTACTCGGGTGTGCATTATTCAATGTAAGTGACATAAAACAAAAAACAACAGCAACCTGTGTTGATCACTTTCAAATAGGTCATTGGTAAGAGATGCAAATCCTAGTCATCCTTGACACCAAAATAGCTGCGCACTGCTAGTCAGCCAGTGACACACCTCTTACTATGCAAATCATCAAAATACCAAATGGATAAAGGGAAACATCACTGAGCTTCAGGAGAATCTCAACTTCTGGCTGAAAACATGTACATAAAGGTACTTTGGGGGGTTCAATTTCTGTTATACTGTTCTGAACATTTTGAAGTTTTATGAAAGTTGTAACAAATGGAAATTGCATCAGTTACTGTAGTTTGGGCTGGTGCTTGAATGACAATACAGTAAACGTTGCCAGTACTGTAAACTAGCAACTGCAGGACATTTTTGCATTGTTGGTAAGACAGTCATGTCTCCATATTGGTACTGCTGTGTAGGGCCAGCCCCTAATACTGGATATAGAGCAAAACTCTGAGCCACCGATCAATCAGAGTATGTGTATCAAAGGGGGTATTTATTCTACTACTTCTATTTCATGGGAAGATTGTGGAGGTGCTCAGGTAATCTGAGAAACAATAAAGTTAGGACCCATGTATTATTTGTGTGAGACTAATCCAATATATTTTTAGTAACACTAACCAATGAACTTCCAACTATAGTTTAATTGCGTTTCCTGTCAGACAAGGGACAAGGAGCAGCCCATTTCTGCCTTGTCTTTGGGCTTGTGGGATAGGGAAATAAAATCTGAGCCCAATAATAACAACCTGGCTTATTACCACTAAGTAGCAGTATGCAGTTGTCAGTACCAGTACACCAATTAAGTTGGGTAAAAATCAAAAGTAATTTCTAGTAAGCACTACCTTGGGTGAAGCTGCAGTGTATCAGACTGCCCAGCATTAAATGATTTTATTGACTAAACAGCTGCTATGCTTCAGTTGAATCAAATTATTGACCACTACAAATGGCAACTGGAGAGGAACAGGCTTTAAATGAACATAAAAAAGTGAAAGGGAAGAGAAGGGAAAGGAAAAGCATCTCAACACTTTCATACGTCCGATTTTAAAAAGTGCCATAAGTAATTAAACTGACAGTGTTAACTGAGCATGAACATACTGTAGGTAGGAGTAAATGGAAACTGTGGCTAGTTAGATGCATGCAAGTGAATATATAATAAGTTGTGTCCACAGCACATATTGTGCATTTTAGAGTTGAAGTTGTTGTCAGAAAAGTTAAAGAAATAGTTTGACATTTTGGGAATTAAGCATATTTGCTTTCTTGCCAAGAATAAGATGAGAAGATTGACACTACTCTAACTTCTGTAGCTGGAGCCATCAACCAGTTAGCATTAGGTTAGTATAGCATAACAACTGCAAACAGTGAGAAACAGCTAGCCTTGGTCTGTCCAAAGGTAAGAAATCTGAAAACCACAACCTCTAAAACTCACTAATTAACAGATTATCTTGTTTCTTTATTACTGTTTACACGTGTACAACACGTTTTAAACCAGAACATAACTCCCTCTAAAACGTTTTTCCAAATAGTTTTTTGTACAGATCAAACAGACGAGATACATCTTGTGAGCAGAGAATTAGTGAGGTGCTAGTATCCAGATTTTGTTACCTTAATTTTGACAGAGACAATGCAAGCTGTTTCCCCTTGTTTCCAGCCTTATGCTTAGCTAAGTTAACTGGTTGTAGCTTAATATTTCCATCCAGACAAGAAAATGGTATCAATCTTCTCATTACACTCTCGGTAAGACAAATAATTAGGTTATTTCCCAAAATGTCAAACTATTCCTTTAGGGTAGAGCTGTTTGGTCAATGACTGGTGGTGAACCTGTTTGAGATATTTCATCATCACTACTTAGAAATGACAACGGCATTGTTGACTGACTGATTTGTCAAATTAATGTTTGTCTTCTTATGATATCAGGTCTTCTCTTCTTATGACATTAGGCCAATAGCAGTGCTGATATTAGTATGTACCGCTTCACCTGGTTGCCCTTTATTCAGTCAATACATAATTTTCTTGCTCACTTATTACATTCAATGAATTTGCTGTAATAGTAACTAAAAGACAAAGAATATATTTAGACTTTATTGCCATATTGTTCTTGACACAGAACATTTCATGTGACAATATGAATGAAGAGGACACTAACAGGAACTGGTGTGTAACAACAGACCAAGCCAAAAAGTTAAAGCCTTTGTATGCTTGATATTGCACTGGTGATTTTTTTTATAAATCACTTGATTCTCTTTATCTCTATACATCTTGTCCTTTGTGACTGATATATACTTTACTGAAGTTATAAATAAGGATTAAGGATTTTTACTTGGACTGAAATCATTGGCGTACTTCACCGTAAGAGCGATGGGAATGTGCATCTTTGGTAAAGTTCATGGGTTCATAGTTCAATCAGCAGACTATATAGATCCATGATGCTCAAGATAAATGGTAAAGGGTGACCTCCCTGTGCTGTGTTCCTTGGTAAACCATATGTGTATATATTTTCAGTGCTAGCTATCCTCACCGTCATCTAAGTCAAAGTGTATACTGTCATTTCTAAATGTTCCACCAAACATTTAAAACATTAATCCTGAAATAACAAGCACATCATTCCTGCAGAAAAAGGCCATAAGCGTAGACAAACATGTCTGTACTTTAGATGTTTTCACCTCATATTCTTAACAGAAACATTCCAACGTAAGCTAGTTTTTAGTGAGTTAAAAATCTCAAATCAATCCTGTGGATACTGAATATGTTACAGCATTTCGCTTCACATTATTAGTAAGTAACTATGCTGACTACATAGCTATCTTAAAAATTAGCATCAAGTCACAATTGGTTACTTGTATGCTACTGTTTTTTGTTTTTTAAATATATGTACATCTCTTTCTTACCGGTAAGTCACATTGTACAGTAACCTGTCAATGTTTCATCATCAATATTTTATGACAGTTTCAGGTTACCTTGTCTGTCAAGATCTCCTTGTTACTCTTTCTTCAAAAGAGTCAAAGAAGAAAAGTGACTGAAGTCGCGATGGGAACCAAAGTGATTCCCTGGGACTTTGTCCTCACTGTCGGTAAAACCAAAATCTAAGCCGCTCCAAAGCCACGGGTAAGATTTGGAATTATTTGCTCAAACATTTTTTTCATCACAATGATGGTAACAGGCATCAATACACTAACACAGACGCAGGGAAAGCCAAGTGGTGGCATGCAGGTACCTGGCATGTGCATTGTGGTTATGGTGGTTGTGGTGATCAGAGTGGTGGTTGTCTCCTCCTCAATGGGCAGCGGGGACATGGTATTCCTTGATCCTGTCTGGCTGGCAGCAGAAGAAGAGCTTAAAGCTGTGGTGAGCAGGCCCGGTGATATGACTGTTGCTGTTGATTCGGTCTGCCCAAGCCCAGGCACAGCCTGTGTCGGGTTGGTGGTCGTACCTGCAGAGTCCAAAGGTTCCATTTAATGTGTGTCATTTCCAATTATCAATCACCCATATTGTACTTCAGGTGCATTAAGCCTAAAAAGCCATAAAGACCTATTTTTATGTACCTGTGCTTGCTGAAGCTTCTCCTAAGTAGTCCTTACTCTGCAGAGCAGCATGGATCAGGTCACCCAGAGGGTACGAGTCTGGGGTTGATGTTGGTGATGTATCAGTTTCAGTAGTCCTAAAGGTCAAACCTAAAAAGGCATGAAATGATTGTTGCTTTTCTTATTTGCAAAAGCATACATAAAACAAACCTAATAAGCAGGAATTTGAAAGCAAATGCATTGTTGCATTTGATTTCTCGATGGGAGATAAACAAAGTCTGCATTAGTCCATATTTGTGGTGAAACAACAAAGGTGCATGTTATAGGGAACACACACACACACACACACACACACACACACACACACACACACACACACACACACACACACAGAGTCACATACAGTTACCTGAAACTAGGTGCATCATGGTGACAGAAAACATCACAGCAAGGTGTGTGAACCCCATGTCTTTAGATAAAACTGAATGACCTGGGAAGGTTAAAGAGAGCAGATTGATTAGCAAACTATAATAATAAGATCAGTCAGAGTATCTTCTAGTGTAACGGAATGGCTTATTAGTATCCTATAATTACTACAGGAAGCATACAAATAATTCATGCTGACTGGAGTGTTAATTAGGCTAAACTATTAATCATCTAATTTAAAACACTCGAAATTCATGTACAGAGCATATGTTTACATCACACAGGCCACAATGACTCGGATTAAAGGACCACTGCGATGCTATAGCCTACTGTGAAAACTCAGCTGTCAATCTGGATAACATCCAGTAAATGATAGTATTTGTACAGGTCTAGGAAAAAGAGCCAAGTACACACATTACACATAGAGTACTGTTAAATATTCAGCCCCCCCACCCCCTATATTTTACCCAAACCTGCAAAACCATGCCAGAAAATGCGCTATTCCAAAATAAACCAAAGCAGCCTACCCTCACCGCAGGTACCCTCTAAAAAACCTTCTATCAACAACCTGTTAATGGAAATATGACACAAAGCACCTCCGTTGTTATTTGAGGCGTTTCCTCGGTGAAAATGCCAGCCTGGTTTGTGACAAAATGATCCGACTATACGAGGCAGCATCACTCGCACCTCCCCCGGCCCTCTTTGTGCGGAGGACGATTTTTTTGGCATCAGTCATCACCACTGTGAGACCGACAACCATCTTAGCAACGTTGAAAGATGCCTGTCGTTTACCTTTGTTTTCCACGCTGCGTCCTGTGTTCTTCTACTTGGACTGTATCCTGTTGCCTTGGGCCCCGATAACACGGCGGGGACTGTGCTGGTGAGATGCCTCTAGCTGGTAACAGTGTGGTTGACGCATTCAGCTATGATGTGAGGGCATTTGTGTTGAACCTTCAGGTGCGCCCTAGCGGTCGCACGCGGTAATTGCAGCAGCGCGCGGGAGATATCTACATTTTGTCTGTAAGCGCTGGAGGAGCTGTCCACCAGCACGGTGCAGAAGTGTGTCCGACACAGCGCTGAACGGTATATCAAGGTAATCAGACAGAGATGTGAGATGCGGCACGCAAGTGTATGTTTAGTCATGTAAAGGCCTGCATGTGCCATATATGGTATGCATGGCGAACATTTTTGTGCCGTGGTTTCGTGTAATGGGTGGATGTTATATGGATTGCGGACATTAAACATGAGCCAGCTGAGCTGTGGGGGCTGGTGCAGAGCAAAAACAAAATGAATGCTGAAGCGACTGCAAAAAACAACAACAACCGAGCCAAGTCCACAGTGGAGCACCTTTTTAGTGCGTACCATGCCGTAGCTGATGGGTGTTTCCATGCAGTATAGTCACATAGCATGTGTTGCACTACCAAACGATCTGTTAGAATAAGCCTATTAGGAAAGAGACCTCCCACTTAAAAAAACACACCCGCACGCACGCGCACACCTTGTGCAGGCCACCTATGTTTTCTTCTGTGGTTAAAAAAAAAAAAAATCAAAACCCTTTTTCAGTCTGTCTGTTTATCTGAAAACTCTCTCTCTCTCTCTCTCTCTCTCTCTCTCTCACTCGCACGCACGCACACACACACACACACACACACACACACACACACACACACACACACACACACACACACACACACACACACACACACACACACACACACACACACTACTCTGTTATTGCCATTTATTTATCACAACCCAAATGCAACATTTGGTCTACTTTGGCACTGGTGACAAGGTTGAATACATTTCCAAGTAGGGATGTAACGTATGAAAATTTAACTTCACGGTTATAGTGACCAAAATTATCACGGTTTTCGGTATTATTGTGGTATTTAAAAAAAAAATGCGTTCAATGCCTTTAGTAGCAACTATTTTCATGCAAGTGTTGCAGACAGGATAACTATCTTCAATAAACTGTCTTTCGGCATTCTTATCCAAAATATGTCCATGCTTCAGACTTAGTCCTCTTAGAGGGTTGATAAATGTCCCGAGCGCTTTCATCTCTTCCTTCCGCCATGATTCCAATTTCAAGAAACGTACGCTGTAGGCTACGCAGTGCGCGTGCACGGCAACTTCAGGAGACTCGGATGAAGCTGGGAAGGATTAAACACAATTTCCACACCGTGGTAATCCACCATGATCATAATGATATTGTGATGAAAATGGTCATTTTTATCGTCAACATTTTTATCGTGGTTCACCGTTACACCGGCAATCGTTACATCTCTATTTCCGAGTCATGGCTGTTGTGCAAATCTTGAGGATACTTTACATTTAAATAGATACACAATAGTACTATTACCCATACAATGATAATCTTTGTTAAATTAATTCATTTTAACACTATCATCTTAAATTATATTACATGTAATTCCCCGAAAACTCAAAAGTGTAAGTGAATCTGTCTTCTGTGTAATCTTGTATGTGAGTATGACAACATTAGTCAACTTATAGGAAAGAGAGCACTATACAGTCCATTACAATGACTTGGTTAATAATGCAAGAATCTTAATTAGACAAAAGTTGAGACTGATAGAGAAAACTATTCAATACTTAAAACAGCCTTTTATAAGTAGTTAAACTGTAGCTTGTTTACTTTGTAGGCCTCACATTTGCAAAAGAAAACAATGAGTTAAAGGTAAGAAACAGACATTCTCTGAATTAGCAGTCAAGGTTGAACAGAATGAAAGCCTTGACTTTAGCTACTGTACATCCACAGCTAGTTTGCTCGGAGATCCAAGATTAGGACTTACATAACACCATGAAGTCCTCAGAGGCAACTTAACCAAAGGGTCACTGGCTCTATGATGGTCCGGCAACTTATCATGATTCATGACTGTTTCACTAATGTCTTCCAAGTGATTGCTGGGATAGGCCTCAGCTCCCTGTAACCCTAAAGGGGATAAAAGTAAATACAATAAATAAATGAGTGGGCTGTTTAAATCTAGGACAGTAACCATTTCCTTTAGGCTATGCATGTTGGCAAACAGAGCCTCTCCCCGCTTACAATAATCCATAAGACTTTGCCAAGCCAAAATATGTCTTTGGCTTGTAGGAAAGACCTATTACTACTGTTGTTTTATTATATAAACTATGAACAAAATCCCATTAAAAACACCACCATTAAGGCTAATAGTTTGGGGTACAGAAAGTCTGGAGTGACCAAAAGAATTACTTCAAGGCCAGCAAAAATACATTTTTATTTTACTGAAATATTTCTATATGTATAGTTGCAAAATAACACTCATATGTATACATTGCCGAAATCTTTCCATCTGTTTCTATTTTAGTGTCCCACAAATTTAAAGGATGCACTGGTCAATGAACACACTGCCTTTGCCGCCATACGTTGAGCTGGGTGTACATTCACTGAGTGGCCTTCTCTGGACTCTACTGCTACTCTTTCTGTGGCACTGTTATCGAATGGGCTCCGACCTGCCAATCCCAGGCCACGGACACGCAGTAAAGCTTAAGTCTGGCTCAAGGCGGTCTATGATGTCCCGTGGAGGTAGCTGTGCTGGAACAAAGTGTAGTGCACGATCCAAACTGTCAAGAAGTGATCAAATCACTCCCTTTATTTCCATGGAAACAGAAGAGGATGAGGATCAGGGACAGGGTTACCTCACCCCAGTGCTGAGTCATGCCTTGTTCCCAGCCCAAGCATCTGCAGAAGCCAAGAAACTGTATGCAGCACTGCAAGAGTATGCCAAGCGCTACAGTTGGGTGGGCATGGGCCGCATTCATAAGGGCCTCCGTGAGCAGGTACAAGTTTGTTTTATGCATTTATAACTACTTTTGTTCAAGGTTAAACAGGGGAGGAAGGAAACTTTGTCAAGAATGATTCTATTTCTCAATGTCTCATAGGTCAGACTGAACGATCACTCTGCTATACAGAAGCCTCATCTCTTCTTCTTGCCAGATGTCCCAAGTATTCCTTTCTTCCCACGAGATGCTCATCGACATGACATTGAGGTCCTGGAAGCCAACTACTCTGTAGTCTTGGCTGAATTCAAGGCTGTATATCAGAGGGGCATTGACTCAAAACTAGGCTGGACCTGTCTGGGACCAAAGGTACACACAACATCTTTCAGGCCCACTATGAGAAAGGGTCAGCGCAAAAAACGGTTCTGTCCTATGTATAAAATCTTTCCACATTATCTGTTATGTGGAAAGAAATTGGGGAAAGGTGACATAATACTATCAGGGTATTTTTTTCTTATTACAATAGAGGAAACATCCCACCATTTGTTTCAATATTCTGCTATTTGTGTTGCAGAGCTTTTTTATGATAAGTTTTGTTCACATTTTCTCCATTAAAAATCCACCTACAGGCTCTGATGTTAATGTGAGTATAAGTTGGTTTATCATAAAGTGTGTCTCATTTCAGTCATATGTTAATTACAGGTCATTGTCTCTTTCAGGGCCAGGCAGTGTTTCCTTTATACAGTGCAGGTGTCTCTGTGGCAGGAAACTGTCGGTCCTGTCCCTGCACCTACCGGACACTTCTATCACTACGTACGTTCATAAGCAGCAACTCATTGGGATCTGCTGGATTTTGGCTGTTGGGACCCGGAGCAACGTTGGGTAGCTCATATGGACCTACCAATACGCGCCTCCGTTGTCACCTTGGTGAGTAAAAAATGCACTCATTAAGGTTTATCTGCATTTTAAAAAAACTGTCAGTGACTCCATTGACTACAGAAAAAAAAGATAAAAGAAAAATGACCTGAAAAATACTAAACCAATACATAATGAGATACTTTGTAGGTCAGGGTTAAGGTTTATTTCCCCCTTAGCCCGTTTTGTACTGTGATCTGTCTGGCTATAATCCTCTCCATTTTAAACACAGACGGCTACGGAGTGCATGGCCTTCTGAGCTGGGGTAAACCATGATGTTTTGATTCCAAAATCTAAAAACAGACATCACTTTTGTAGGTCTGCAGACTCCACCCCTGTGTGAGCTGGTGGTGGGGGGGGAGCCTCAGTGCTGGTCAGAAGGACACTGCCTCCTGGTTGATGACTCGTTCCTCCACACTGTCTCCCACAAGGGTTGGTAAATCACGTACAATTTTGAAAAACAAATGCTTCCAACATTCATTTTACTCTCACTTTTACTATTAATTGTATTGTTATTAATACACATGCAAACAAATATTAAAATGGAATGCAATGCATGATCTCTGTGTACAAAACAAGCAGCAAGTGACTTAACTTAAGTGTATTTGGGTCTTTTAAGTTTTTGCTCCATTTCATGAGTTGTTCCCACCAACTGAATGAACCTAATGACTGCCACAATTTTATCTAAAATTGTATCTGTGTCTATTTCTAAAGGGCCTCCAGATTCTGGACCACGAGTAATTTTGAGCGTGGACCTCTGGCATCCAAATGTGGCTGCAGCCGAGAGACAAGCTTTGGACTTCATGTTCAACCCCGACTTCTGAAGTCCTGCCAATACTACCAATATACAACATGCAGGGATGCCTTACCTTAGCCCTGCTCGTTGTGGGTCATGCATCTCATTCCAGTCGAATAATCACTGTGTGAATCTGCTCTAAGAATTACGCAAGCCATTAGCCATGATTTCAAGTGGTTTATAGATGAAGTTAGTCAATGCTAAATGCTAGACAATTTGGCTGCAAAACTACAAACTAAATCACTTAAAATCACAATAAGATCTAACCTAAGAAGAGCAGATGGTGTTAACTATTATAAATCTGTCTTGACATAATATACAATGCTAGTGAATGCTATTTTTGCATGTGAAACCTATCTGTCCTGATTATTGAACTTTGTTTTGAGCTGATGCATGTGCACGTATACGAGTCAGCCTGGGATGCTTTATTTTGAAATTTAGGTAAATAACAAAAAAACTGTGAAAACATGAAAAGTATATAAATGCAAATCTCTATTTATTTTTGTTTTCCAAATGAATGCCAAGATCATATTAACTTTTTCAAACTGTGGTTATTCTTTCTCTTCTTATTACCTCCATGTATGCTTGTATTTTTCTATCTGTAAATCTATTTTTTATTTATTAATATATTTAGTGGTTTTCTCCTGGTTTACATATTCTATCACATGCGTACATCGGGGTTTGTTGTTAATTCTGTCTTTCCTGGAAAACAGATAATAAATAAATAACAAATAAATCAGTTTTGACTCTATAGTATTGTATTGAGTAATAGATGCACGTGGATGTACACTTTTGTTGCTAAGTGTGCTTGGAGCAGAGCTTTATAGGGCTATCAAAATACACAATGAACTTGTATGGGGGAACACATTTATCTTAAGCTATTAATTGTATTCAAGTATATTTTTTTTATTAGAGAAAATGGCCTGTTGAATACTTGGGTTGTTGAAAAAAAGAAATCAAATTAAATGTGAATGTCATGTGTTATCTATAGAACTGGACACTATTATTGTTTGGGGGGAAAACTACAATATCATTTTTAAAACACAATCTGGTTCATTAAGCTCCTATAGCTTTTTTAGTTACTTTTTTTAGACGGTAGATGAGAATTAGAGTGGCGATTTTGTCTTATCTGCCATCTGTTCATCTGAGGGTCCCATGATGAGGATTACAGAGTCTGAACTAATCCAGCCCACATAGACAGATTATTCCGGAGACTGTTAATATGTAATTCTATGTTATTTCATGATGTTTGATCCGTTCAACTGGACATTTATTCTATGATCAATGTGGGATTTGATCGGAACCTAACTATCACTTTCAAATTCACAAGCAAATA
The DNA here is from genome assembly GCA_013375575.1 of Percina caprodes. Taxonomy (NCBI): domain Eukaryota; kingdom Metazoa; phylum Chordata; class Actinopteri; order Perciformes; family Percidae; genus Percina; species Percina caprodes. The sequence continues at coordinate 11,272,099 of JABXJD010000002.1, read as the reverse complement.
ATATAACAACTTAAATATTGATTATATATACATTACTTTCAACGGTTACCATTAAGGGATGACAGTCTTAAATTAGCCAAACCATGATCCACCACATCAGCACAAGTACATGCACCTTGCTATGTCACTGCAAAACAATGTAAACCAGTGATTGCATATGTCACCACGTAGGTTCATGAAGCATTATTGTTGTTTCCCAGCAATTGTATGTCATAACATTTATTCCAAAACACATATAAGTCTTTTCACTGACAGGCTTTACATTAAGTCAAAGCCACAAAAGAGTATGACCAGCAAATTTATTTTAAAGACAAAAATAGCTATTGTCACTCTCAACAATTTTCAAGTTGGCCTTTGTTATTCAATAGCATTAGTAACAGGATTATTTCCAGTGACAGTTGGTAAATGAACAAAATGGTTGAAAAATAAATCTGTTATTATTATAATTATTGTTGGGAACAGGCCATTCAGAAATAAGATTGATCATACTTGTTGAAATGTGAATTAGTCTGCTTGGTAAACACAGTATTGAGTTTCAGATTTAGTTAAGCTGTATTGTATGGCCTAATACAGTATGCACATCCCATGAAAGGGCAGAGCAATACTCCAGTAATCAATTGCACTCACACCAGTCTCACAAGATTCACATTGATTCACATTCACATTATAACATTTTATTTTGGTATAATCTTTAGGACACACATGCCACACAAAAAATAAAAAATGCAAATACACACATGCACTTAATTAGTACGTTTGTGCCACTGAAGCCCATATGGCGGACTTGACCAAACTGATCAAATTTTGGCTTGACAGTGGTGCTAGTGTGTGTGTTTGTGTGTTTGTGTGTGTTTGTGTGTGTGTGTGTGTGTGTGTGTGGTAGGTCTGCGTGAATGGTTTGTTTGTTACGTCACCTGCGCACCTGTATGTAAGTGCTAATCAGATGTTAGAAAGGGAAACACAGGAACACAGGTGAGGGAGAGGGAAGCCAAGGGATCTGGGAAGCCACACAGTTTTTATACCTCAGCTGTGTGAGAGTAATGTTTTTAGATCTTTTCTGCTCGTTTTTAATCTTTCAAGTCAGTCTTTTTGTATGTGTTTTTCAATACATTTATTAAATAAAGGATTATCCGTACAACAATGGCGGACCTTATTATTTGCTCCAGCAGAAGTTAATAATGGCTTCAAATTCCCATCAGTGGCATTTTTTTGTCACTGCATCAGCACTATTTCAATTATTTTGAAAATGTTTACAACTGAAAGCCATTATTACAATTCAAAACCTCTGATCATTATATCTTATTGCAAGATAGCTACTTAATCACAATGGAACCATTTCTTGTCAGACCAGTGTGTTAGCCCTGCTGCGAAAAGTGGAGGTGATCAGAATCAGATATTATGCAAAGAAAAAAAGCACACATCACGCAATTTCTCAAAATTTGTATTTTTCTGAAAAATGCAATGCAATGTCTTGAGCTTCAGATTAATAATAAAAATATAAAAACAACAACAACAAATTAATGTTGTTAATATAAATCAGCCCCAGCTTTACCAGTGGCCACAATAGTAATGCTTTCACATTAATGAATCATTAATTATAATTCAGTCATCTTATATATTTATTATTCTCAAATGGGCGATTCTGCATAATGACTACTTTTTCTTTGGGTTTTAGTCAGTATATTTCAATGTCAATATTGAAACTACTTTAACTTGTAACAGAGTGTTTTACACTGGGGGGAATTCTACTTTACTTGAGTAAAAGTTTTGAGTACTGCTTCCACTAACTGGTATTCACAACTGTGTTTTCTGAAAGTTTACCTCAGTGTTGAGCCTACCAAGTGACAAATAACTAAAGTTGTCAAATAAATGTAATGTAATCAAAAGTATTGTTGGCTTTCAAAATGTAGTGGAGTAAAAGTATAAAGTAGCATAAAATGGAACTTAAAATGTTACTTGTAAGTACAGAACTTGAAATGAACTAGTTACATTCAACTACAGTATCTTCAAAATGGTGGATTGCCTTTACACCCTATTGAGCTAGAAGCATGGGAGGTGAAAAAGTGGCAGCAGAGGACAGTCGGCCCTGCTGAGGTCATGTTCTCAGGTACAATAAAGGCAGAGTCAAACATTACCTTTGGGTGGTCAGTACTGAACATATCAGCTGATCATCCTTTGGCGAAGCATGCACATAGTTAATTCCCTCCCATGCTGTCCACACATCGGTATCTACTGCAAGGTACAAGGAAAAGCTTCTGGCTCATTTTCTATTATGATTCTTTGAACTAAAGTGAATTAAAAGAGGTGAGAGAAATGTAACTTCTAAAGAAAAGCTGGGGTTGACAGAAGGAGGCTGTTCATAAGAGATTGGTCCTCAGCCAACTGTGTCTTTGCAGAGTCCTGGTACCTGCAGTATTACTGGCTTTCATTGGCTTATGCCGTGTTTGTGTAACATTGGAGTTATTGTATACTTGAGTTTCTGACATGTAAATAGTGTTCATCTCAACACCCGCTTCATAATTATAACTGAAACATTAACACGTCAACTAATTTTACTTACGACACCATCACATTTGATATCCATAAATTTTAACAAAAGAAAAGAAACTTCTTTGCTCACTTGGACTTAATGAGCTCCATGTGTTAATATGTGAGGCAGATACCACTTAAATAACAAGATAATAAAGTGAAATTATTCATCAGAAGTAGGGTATGATCAGCATAGAATCAAACAGAATTCCCTTCCATTCACAATCATCCATTCATTCTGTAGTTCTTATTTCTTTGACATCATTTTCACGAACTCTATAAAGAGAATAGACAAGGTATTCATTAGCCAAATTGTAGTTTCATGGCCAACTAAAACAACAACTAGCTAGGAGAAAACACCACATATTTGACATTTGGCATTGAATGTTAATAAAAAGTACTTGGCAAATGACATATCTTATACAGAAAACAGAATGAGGTCACAGTGTAAATGACAACCAAATGAAATAAAATTATGTAAATTCTTTTCATGGCAAGCAACTGTGACTTGTTACAGCAGGAAAAGCACAGATGAAACTAGCATAAATCATGGCTCAGAGATGCCAGTGAGCTGTACCATTGAGTCAACTAATACTTCTACTACTAATAACAATAATCTTTAACGAAAGATTGTATGTGTTACTTAAACTCCTGTGTCTCTTAGAGCAACTCAACTAACTAAACATTTAGACAGCAGAGATGAGTATAAGTTTATAAAAAAAAGACAAAATCTTTGTGTGCATGTGTGTTTGTGTGTACTTGTAGCTCACCCTCAAAGTCAACTGTTCCATCTCCGTTGTTGTCAACCTCTCTGACCACTGCATCAATTTCATTTTTGCTGGTATTTTCTCCCAGTAACTTTTTCATGGCATATCTAAGTTCATCAGTTGTGATAGAACCATCACCATCTATATCAAACTGTTGGAGAGGAGACAAATATATAAAATATTGCAAAGCTTTAGGGTGTTTTACACTCATATTGCAATTATAACATACTATTTTGCCAGATTTCACCTTTTTTACTGTATGTTCATTTAATATCCACCATGGGGTGCCAAAGACCAGAAAAATAAAATAGGTATGATGAGCTCACCTCTCGAAAGGCGTCTTTTAGCTCCTTTAACCCAATCATCCCTGCTGTTTCATCCAGGAGCTTTGGGGTCATTAGTTCCACGAAATCCTCAAAATCCACCCGTCCCCCCACTGTGATAAGACAAATTATGTAACAATAAGCAGGAAGTAGCCAGAGAATACAGCCAAGGCTGGAACACCAATATTAAATTTCAAAAAAGTGCATGTGTCTGTCTAGCTTTTGGCTTGTTGTTGAAGATATTTGTCTTTGGCAATTAGTGATACATTACATCAATTACATTTTAATATGCTGTAATAGTCACTGTAGGGAACAATTTTGATCATATGCAAGCACACTCATGCCACTTCCTTATACCATTTACCGTTCTTGTTTTAAATTATTAACTTTACTAAACTTAAAAATCTCAGTAAAGTGAAATACTTTATAATTATGCATACGATAGTTTACATTTAACTGCCTGTAATAATATAGTATAACTAAGACAATATCTGTTCTCTGTTGTGCAATTTATCTGAGCCACTGACAGGATAAGCAAGAAGATGTATACATGTGATACTAACACTGGCTACTTTCAAAATGGAAATATGCAAATATGCTTTGTGTCTCAGGAGACCATTGTGTGAAAGACACATTTCCTGAAACTTAAAATAAAACATCATAAGGATGTTTTACATTAAGGACTGTATGTTTTGGCAAAAAGTAAAATAAGTACACATTTAAAAACCACAGAAGTGCGAGATAGGTAATAAATGATTCAAAACCTGCAAGAAATGGCACACAAAAATGATTTGGACTATACTTCATATAATGCGTTAGTAGAAAAAAGGGAGATACCCAAATAGAAGCAATGGATTATATTTTATATTTTGTCAGCCCAACATGATTGGCAGTAATTAGGCATTAATGGAGTTTGACATATTTTTGCTTTTACATCATCATACTGTATTAGAGAATATTACTCACGATTCATGTTAATGTTCTGACTGAGTTCTATAAGCTCCATTTCAGTCGGCATGTAACCCATGGTCCTCATCAGGTTCCCCAAGTCCTTACAGCTTATGAAACCATCCTTGTCTTTATCAAACTCAACAAAAGCTTCACGTAACTCTAAAGAGACACACAATTGAGGTGGCATGTGACTTGAATTTAAAGAAAGGTCAAAAATATACAGCTCTCTATACAACCATTATATCTGAAAGCATAAAAACAGCAGTTACCTTCAATCTCATCGTGTGTAAGAGCTCTTGTCTGCAAAACAATAATAATAATAATAACATAACAATAAAAATATTGTCAGTATGGTTTATCTACAGTAGTTTACCACAAAATGTAAAATTATTGGTGTGGCCACAATTATCTACATTGTGTCAAGGCAATGACGTCCTATACGTTCCATGCATAAAGATTCATGTATGTAAAATATTCAATGTCATCTTTAAATTGGGGACAAAGCAAAGAAACAGAGTGACAATGTGCCTTATACATCAGCTAAAGTGTTTGCCCTCCCACTTTTACTTCACAATGGGACTCTTCCTTTAGGTTACTCTTGCCATGAACCTAAAATAACGCCATAAGAAAGACCATAATAATAAAACAATAGTATTTTCACTTTTTCACTTTTTCACATTCTCACTTTTTTACCTTTGAAATTTAAATAACTCTTAGGCTTAAGAAAGGTAAATTGTAAAAATACAAACTACCATTAAATCCTAAAGTTACAGTAAAACCATAAAACCATTTTGACTTACTTGTCTCCTTGTTCCTCCTCTGAGAAAGATGCAGGCTTGTTTAGCATTCATGATGACAGCCTTAGTCGAGATCCTGAACTACTTGTATTTATGAATTTCTTTGTTGATGTTGAATGATATGCTGCTGTATTATTTAGTTTCTTTTTTTTTGTGTGTGAGCATGTGTCGGTGTGTAAACCCTGATCAGCAGTGATCTGCGTACGCCAGAGAGGAGGGATGATGTCTTATATGGATTATCTCTGGAGCTTTAGTATAAAAAAGAAAGATAGGCTTAATGCTGTGCAATATATAGATTTTTATATGAAAAGTCTAAAAACATACAAGCTTTTTTCATAAAGAATAAAAGCAACTAAATGTCATAAATACATTTTACTGCAATATGAACTGTTGTAATTTGACAGTGTTTACTACTAATAAAAATAGCTCCATCACCTCACATTTGGATTTCAAGCCTTCATTTGGCCAAAGGAAACCCATGTAGAATGGATATCTATATTTGCTTATTCTTTGCCGTTTGTTGACCATACTTCTATCCTTGGTGTGGTGCTAGTTGGGTAAAGCTTTCTATCTGTTATCACCAAATGATCAGTACGCAACAGATGGGGAAGCAGAGAGAGAAATAATCTAGTATTACATGTAAAAGGATTGTGAATCATATGGCAATCCACAAATGCATTAGACATGTATTTACATGTGTTAGAAAAATAAGATCAATGTCCCTATAGAAGTTGTGATTAAATTGACTGGAATTGATTTGATATTAGTCTAAATTGATGCAGTTTTGTTATCTGGCTATTAATAAAGGACTTGCAGCACTTAGAATGCTTGTTCACTTGTCTTTTCATATGAGAATAGACATCATCAGCCTTTCATAACCATGCATTGGTAAAAATAAAAGAAGTGCAATTGTAAGAAGATATTCTTAATCTACACGCAATGATCATTTGGAGCTAAATTGTTTGTTGCATTGCATGAGAAGCCCATGAATGAAATATATGAGCACATGAGCCATTTGATCACCCAATAACAACAACAGCAACATATTTATCTGCCTGTATGTACTGTATATGAGCAGGATCAGCATTATCTGAAATCACAAGCAGAATGCCAGAAAATGCAGTTAAATCACTTTTCAAATCTTTTTACATAACTGCATTCTAATCCTGTTCATACACGTAAACTACATACAGATGGATCATATTTCTATGTATGTTACAGATCTCTTTTGTAAAAGCATTGTTTATGAAAGGGTCATATCACTCTGGTTTATCATCCTTATGCTTGGAGTACATTCAAAGAGTGAAGGCATAGGCATTGACCATTTAGAGATACCATGTCACAAATGACTCAGTAGCACAATGCCATTTTAGCAATGTTTAATTTCTGTTGGGAGATTTTGGTTAAACAGTATACTGGTTGATTATACTAATTATTCAGTAAGATCAAAGTGGTGCTGTTGGATTGATTACGACATTTCTTAAGTGTTACTGTAGTTTTGGAGCTTGTTGAAACAAGAACAACCAAGAATGCACTACAACAAAAAAAAAAAAAAATGCATTTACAGTTGGACTTTGTCAAACTTTTATTTGATAATTAATCCTTTTAGCTAATCAAAAGCCAAAGTATTGTAGCAAAAGAATCTGTTTTTCAGTAACACCGGTGCTGTAAAAAACACAGTTAATGTAGCACAGGCCCCTTTTCTCTTGTATTTGAATGAGATTTGCCAATCATTATAGGCCCTCCCTAATATATCCCAATGCAAATCTAGAGTTTTCAGAGGGTATAGGCCTACTTCTGTCCTCCCAATGAATTACTGGTTTGTGTGTATCAGTACACAGCTTTAGTCTCAAGATGATGGACAAACTGTGTGTTCTGCTGATAGCGCTCTGTCTGCCCAGTAAGTTACAGTACTTCATACTGCAAAACATTTTAGAATGCTTACTGGCATTTGTTCCTTTGTTGTTCTCACTTGTTCCCCTTCACTTCTGGTGATTTGGCAGGTTTAAATGGCCAGGCTCTGGAGTCTTCCCTCCATTTCAGTGTTAAAAAAGCCTGAGGAGGCCCTCAGTCTTTCCTGCAGGGGAGCTGGATTTGATTTTGGCAGTAATGGAATGCACTGGATCAGACAAGCTGCAGGAAAAACACTGGAATGGATGGGGCTTATTTACTATGATGCAAGTAAAACACATTATGCAAGCAGTGTGCAAGGACGTATAGAAATCACCAGAGATAACAGCAACAGCATGGTGTATCTGAGACTGTCCAACCTAAAACTAGAGGACTCTGCTGTGTATTACTGCGCTAGAGAAGCACACTGTTTATTGTTAGCAGAAAGGCTTTACAAAAACCTCAAACAACTTATTTTACAACACATATTGAGACAAACCAGTATGGCATCATACCTACACATGCAGAGAAAAAACACAATGTGAAAGCACCAGCTGTGGTTGTGGTTTGTGACTTCCTCTTTTTTATGGTTTCTAACAACATGTGCTTTTCTACAACTGGTTATTAATATTCCTATCTGTTATTTTGTAAGGCAGGTGCAAAGGATTTTATGTTACATTTGAACTATTAAAAGAAGAAATTGTTATAGCCAAATAATGATTAAACAAATACAAATTAAACAAAAAATATAAGATAAATGAGGTTTAAAGAATTTAACTGATTGTAAGACTTGAATTAAGTTTCCTCTTGGAGGGTGACAACAGTTGACTAAATGAGCTTTTATGGTAGGCGTAATTTAGGGAGGCCAAGTCCATTTCATGCCTTATCCATTTAATCTTAAAAATAGTTTAGTTAGACTGTTTAGGGAATGGTTGCTTTGAGAATAATTTCCATATATCTACACAAGGGGATTTATACATCAATGTTTTTCTTTCCACAAATTTGAAATGTAAAAAGGTCAAATAACAAGCACAACTGACATGTCTTTTAAGTTCAGACTCCAACCACCTTATTTTGTTAGAGGCTTTACGGTAATGTTCAAAATAATAAATATACCTTATTTCATATTTTTCAAGATTAAATGTTCATAGAAAAATTGTGACAGGACAGTTCATTCTTCTTTTATGGCCTGTGTCCTTCTCTGTAATTGACCTTAAGTTATTGTTTTAAAATCTTGAATATTTGCTTTCATGTGTCCAAACAAGACAATGCATTCTTCTTTTATAGCCTGTCAGTGTCCTTCTCTATGCAAAGGGAACTTCCTCACAATCTGCTATAAAGACTTGATATTATGCTGTCAGTTGCAGCAGAAGAAGAGAAGCTCCCATCAGATCACCTTCAATAGCAACCATGTTCTCTGTAGCTCTGATACTGCTGCTGGCTGCTGGATCCTGTGAGTCTCACTGAGGCAGAGACACTGACAGTATGATTACAACACACTGACTGCTCACTGTTATTACACTGGTTCAATGCTCATGTTTTCCTCCACAGGTGTGAAGTGTGAACAGTTGACACAGCCAGCCTCTGTGACTGTGCAGCCAGGTCAACGTCTGACCATCACCTGTCAGGTCTCTTATTCTCTTAGTAGCTTTAACACAGCCTGGATCAGACAGCCTGCAGGGAAAGGACTGGAGTGGATTGGAATGAAACACACTGGTGGTTCATACTACAAAGATTCACTGAAAAACAAGTTCAGTATCGACTTAGAGACTTCCAGCAAGACAGTGACTCTAAATGGACAGAATGTGCAGCCTGAAGACACTGCTGTGTATTACTGTGCCAGACAGCCACAGTAACACAAACCATCAGTAGACGTGAACAAAAACCCCTCAGAGCCTTGTAACATGAAGCCACCAGAGGAGGAGCCCTCAGACCACTAATGGTTTCAACACCAGCTCACTGTTACAACAAGGAGAGAAACAGTCTAAGGTTCTTAATTAAATGTTACATTAACAGTACAATCAATCCATTTAAATACTCTGACATAACAATAAGTGATACATTATTGATTTCAACACCAGCTCACTGTTACAGCAAGTAGAAAAACATACTGTTAGCAATAAAAAAGTTAAAGAGATACAACAAAGTGTATTGTAATATACAAACATTACAATATTCAATGTACAGTGAAGATATTTTACAAAATGCGTCTTCTCTGTCTGACTCACAACATTCATGTGAATTCATGTTGTGAATTATTTAACCTCACAAGTGTGTTTAAAAAAGACCTTTGTCTCTCGAGAAATGAAACATAAGTCACTTCAGGGGTAGTGTAAGTGTCAAAGTCTTCAACTGATGCAGATGGTGCTAAATACGTATATAATGTGTTTGTCAGCCTATTGTACAAAGTATAGTGAAGGAATGTCTCATGTACAGTAACATTTTCCAGTTTCACCAAACAGTAACTGAGGTCAAAGTCAGATCCAGTTCCTCCCTGAGAGGAGGAGTCGATGCAAAACTCAGATATCTTCCACCTCTACTTATCTGACGGTAGAGAGGAGGACAGAGAACAGTGGACACACAGTTTAACATGATGGACTATAGGACAGGACTGCTGCTTTTAACTCTCTGCTGGGCAGGTGAAGATTTTCACTGATCTTGAATTGATACATTTTCATTTGTGCTTCAAACTTACAGAGATGCTTGACATGCCTTTATCTTTTGGTTTGCCAGGTGTTGATGGTCAGACTCTGACAGAATCTGAACCAGTGGTTAAAAGACCTGGAGAATCCCACAGATTGACCTGTACAGCCTCTGGATTAACAATCAGTGGCTACTTGATGGCCTGGGTCAGACAGGCTCCTAGAAAAGGACTGGAGTGGGTTGCTACTATTGATGTTACTAGCATCTACTACGCTCAGTCAGTTCAAGGCCGGTTTACCATCTCCAGATACAACAGCAGAGAGCAGCTGTATCTGCAGATGAACAGTCTGAAGACTGAAGATTCTGCTGTTTATTATTGTGCTCGACACCCACAGTGACTGGAGTTGGTTGAGCAGCTGTACAAAAATCCTACAGTGTACGTCACTAACAGTTACATCAAACACTTTATATAACAATATACAGTATTTGTGTATTCAAATTTTGCCATTATTATAAACTGAGAGTATTGCACTTCTTTCAGTTAGCAGAAGTTCGGAGTTGGGGTTAAAGTTAATTTAAGTATTGCGGATTGACAATAAATAAATGGATGTTCATACTTTTTTTAAGCAATAGCCTCACTTAACTGTCCATGTTTCATACTCTTTTTTAATTTCATTTTCATTGTGATACTTATTTTTCCTCTGCACTATAGCAATCAGTTTTTTACATATTGTGAAACAGGTTTCAGTTACTAAGTGAATGATTTCCTCTGGATGCTCCAAGTTTATCTGTACATCTGGCTTCAAATAGTCCCATTTTGAATATAGAAACCTTTAAAAGTCTAAAAAAAGGAATCCAGCTCATGTATTCATTTAGATTATCTTACTTTCACTTTAGTTGTTTGCTGTAACAAAATACAATACAAACAACCACATAAATCAATTATTTGATATTATAATCTGATGTATTTCATTTACAATTTTATAATTTACAAAAAAAGAATAAACATTTTTACATTTTTACCAATAATTTAAAATCAACAGAAATAAAGGAAAACAAATCTGCTGAATCATTTGATGAAAAAAAAAACAAAATCACATTTTTTTTAATGTACTCAGCAGATGTTGGATGGAGGTTTAAATGTGTTTAATCACTGTTTGATACTTGTCAGATTGTTTAAATTATGTTTATGTTGTGTTGTGTTCTTGGCCTTGAATTTGAGCAGATTATAATGTAGGAGGAGCTAACTATAAACAAATTCTCACAGGGATCCAGTTGACATCATATTTAAAGAGGGATTCATCGATTGCAAAACAGAAGAACACTGTGAACATGGCTTACAGAAAGCTAACACTCTTGGTGGTTGCTGTGTTTCTTTTGGCTGGGGTTGAAGGTCAGACCATAACAGAGTCTGAACCAGCTGTTAGAAAACCTGGAGAATCCCACAGACTCACCTGCTCAACATCTGGATTTAGCTTCAGTAGCTCAGTTTGGAACTGGATCAGACAGGCTCCTGGGAAAGGACTGGAGTGGATTGCTCTCGTACACACATTTAGTTCTCCTATCGCTTACTCCCAGTCAGTCCAGGGGAGATTCACCATCTCCAGAGATGACTCCAGCAGTAAAGTCTATCTGCAGATGAACAGTCTGAAGACCGAGGACACAGCAGTGTATTACTGTGCCCGACGGACACAGTGAGAGACAATAATAGGAGACTCATACAAAAACTACTTCCTCTATTTCCACCACAACTGATGACATTAAATGAATAGTACTTTTTTTTTTTTTTTATAAGTAATGCATTAGACTACTAAATTTGGTAATGTGTTTTCATTTACCATGATCAAAACTTCTACTAATATAATACACATTTTAAGGATATTAATAGAAATCTTAATTATTCACTAGCGCCCTTCAAATTATAATTTAAAAAAATAGTAAGCAAAGCAAGTAAAGCAAACAATTTGATATAAATGAAACTTCAATATACATTTCCATGTAAAGAAAACAATTTCAAAAAAAGAAATGCTTTATTTAAACTGGTGGAAATGTTTATTATAATCCCAGGACACACACACACACACACACACACACACACACACACACACACACATACACACACACACACACACAAATATATATATTTATATATATATATATATATATATATATATATAAACAGGTATGTTTTGTAATGCATATTAATTTGTAATCAAGGCCTTGACAATTGGTGCAACAAAAATTGAAAAGGACATTGGAAAAAAGAATCTGCTCCAGATATTAATTGAATTTGTTAATAAAAAAGATTAGCAGAGTTTGCAAAATAAACCATCATAAGTTTATTCCCAAGTCATAGCTGAAACACAGCAGCTTATCTTAAGACACTGAAGTGTTTTTATTCTGTAAATACTACTACTATTACTACTACAACTACTACTACTACTAATAATAATCATAATGATCATAATCAAAATAATAACACTAAAACTGCAAGCAGTGATGGAAGGGCCTTTTTTCTTTTTAGCTCCAGACCAACACACACAAATGTTATATGTTTGAATCTATGCAAACTCAGAAATCTTCCTGGTAACCCAGTTATAAAGACTTCACTTGACACTGTCAGTGGAGGTTAAAGAGGATCAGAAGCTCACAGCACATCAGTTTCAACATACACCATGTTCTCTGTAGCTCTGCTGCTGCTGGTGGCAGCTGGATGTGAGTCTCTCTGGATTTGTCAAAGTCAACAGTTCTTCTTTTGCAGTATAACTTGATCATTTATCACACAAAATGTTTGTCTTTAACAGGTGTGACGTGTGAACAGTTGACACAGCCAGCCTCTGTGACTGTGCAGCCAGGTCAACGTCTGACCATCACCTGTCAGGTCTCTTATTCTCTCAGCAGCTACTACACAGCTTGGATCAGACAGCCTGCAGGGAAAGCACTGGAGTGGATTAGTAGTGACACAACCATCAAAGATTCACTGAAGAACAAGTTCAGTGTAAACCTGGACTCTTCCAGCAAGACAGTGACTCTTAATGGACAGAATGTGCAGCCTGAAGACACTGCTGTGTATTACTGTGCCAGGAGAGCCACAGTAACACAAACCATCAGTAGACCTGAACAAAAACCCCTCAGAGCCTGAACACTTGTAACATGAAGCCACCAGAGGAGGAGCCCTCAGACCACTAATGGTTACAACACCAGTTCACTGTTACAGCAAAGAGAGAAACAGTCTAAGGTTCTTAATTAATTGTAACATTAACAGTAAAATCAATCCATTTAAATACTCTGACATAACAATCAGTGATACATCATTGAATGTAAACATAACCTTACAAGGTATGGAATAAATTCAGTGATTTATCCACAGTATAAATTAATCCTTTCTCTTCCATCATATCATTATTTAGTTTTCATTAACAATCAAAAATATGTTTGTCAGATATTCAGGTTTCACCTTCTCTTTATGTGAGAACACCTGAACATTTCATCTTTATTTAGATTTGTTCAAATATACTTCAGTCAGCTGATTTACTGTCATCAGTATGTAAATCAGCCTCCTTGTGTGTAGCCTCATAAAGAAGTGAAGTGTGTGTGTTTGTCAGTGAGAGACAGAAGAGCTGACATCAGTTCAGCTTCAACATCAACATGTTCTCTGTAGCTCTGATACTGCTGCTGGCTGCTGGATCCTGTGAGGAGCTTTCAGTGGATTCACACTATTACACACATTAGAAACAGTGAATAGTCAGATGGATGATGGAGATAATGTTGATTTGTGTTTCCACAGGTGTGAACAGTATTGATCTCATCCAGACAGACTCAATGGTTGTGCAGCCTGGACAGTCTCTGATCATCAGCTGTCAGGTCTCTGGTTATTCTCTGACTGATGACAACTATGCAACAGGTTGGATCAGACAGAGTGAAGGAAAACCAATGGACTGGATTTCCCATCAGTGGGGAACAAGTGGCCTTCGTCAAAATAATGCTCTGAAGAACAAGTTCAGCTACAGTAGAGACACTTCTGCTCTAACAGTGACTCTAAAAGGACAGAATCTGCAGCCTGAGGACACAGCTGTGTATTACTGTGTACGTTACCCCACAGTGATACAAACCACCAACAGTCCTGTACAAATACCCAGCAACCAGCAAGACTCAACCACACACACATGTTCTAAATGTGAACATTAATAAAGACAACGCTCTCTATTGAGTTAATAAAATGGATGTTTGTGGAATTTAATACATGATATAAATCGTGTTGTAAAGCCTATAAAAGATGAGTAAAACATTTTCCTGTTTCCATGTAACATCTGATAACAATTACATGTTAACAGTATTACACAAAAAGTACAAACCATACATGTTATAATGACAAAGTTAGATTATAATAAAGCATTTTCAGAAATGCTTTTAATGTTGGTGATCAGACTAAAACTGTAGTTTATTTATGTTATTGTGAATAATCTCTGTGCTGTCTATTCTGTTCAAAGTGACTAATGAGAAACTGAGCCTTGATAACAAGTTTAATCATAATTTAATAAATGTAATTAAACGTTGTATGTTAATGTGTCAGATGTAATTTGTGTATATTAGAATACATATATGGTTGCGGTGTTAATGTTGATAAACATTTTACTGAAATTAAAACATGTCAGACAACCTTGGAGGGTTGACTCTTGCATATTCATTTCCAAGTTTCATAAAATATCTCCAGTCCAGATGTTTCCTCCTGTGAGGAGGAGTCGATGCAAAACTCAGATATCTTCCACCTCTACTTATCTGACAGCAGAGAGGAGGACAGAGAACAGTGGACACACAGTTTAACATGATGGACTATAGGACAGGACTGCTGCTTTTAACTCTCTGCTGGGCAGGTGAAGACTCTTACTGATCTTTATTTAACATAGCTTTCATTTGTGTCATCAACTTATTTCACTTGATGTTTTTTAAACCTCTTGACAGGTGTTGATGGTCAAATGCTGACAGAATCTGAACCAGCAGTTAAAAGACCTGGAGAATCCCACAGATTGACCTGTACAGCCTCTGGATTCACACTCAGCAGCTACTATATGGCATGGGTCAGACAGGCTCCTGGAAAAGGACTGGAGTGGATCGCGTATATAGGCACAGCTAGTTCTCCTATCTCTTACTCCCAGTCAGTCCAGGGGAGATTCACCATCTCCAGAGATGACTCCAGCAGTAAAGTCTATCTGCAGATGAACAGTCTGAAGACCGAGGACACAGCAGTGTATTACTGTGCCCGAGAGACACAGTGACAGACAATAATAGGAGAGTCATACAAATACTACTTCCTCTATTTACCACCACCACTTACATTCAGTTGTTTCAGTATCACTTTTTAAAGTATCAAAAACATAAACTAGGTTCTCCAGTCAGTGCCCTTGATCAAGGCATCTGGCTCAGATCTGGAGTTCCACCCCGTGCACTGTAAATGGCTGCCCACTGCTCCATTGAGGAATGGGTTAAATGCAGAGAATGAATTTTGCTCCATGTACAGACCAAAAGTTTGGAACCACCTTCTCATTCAATGCATTTTCTTTATTTTCATGACTATTTACATTGTAGATTATCACTGAAGGCATCAAAACAATGAATGAACACATATGGAATTATGTACTTAACAGAAAAGTGTGAAATAACTGAAAACATGTCTTATATTCTAGTTTCTTCAAAGTAGCCACCCTTTGCTTTTAGATAGCGCTGCTAACCCTTGGTGTTCTCTTAATGAGCTTCGTGAAGTATTCACCTGAAATGGTTTTCACTTTACAGGTGTGACTTGTCAGGGTTAATTAGTGGAATTTCTTGCCTTATTAATGGAGTTGGGATCATCAGTTGTGTTGTGCAGAAGTCAGGTTGATACACAGCCGACAGCCCTATTAAACAACTGTTAGAATTCATATTATGGCAATCAGCTAAGTAAAGAGAAACAAGTGGCCATCATTACTTTAAGAAATGTTGTTGGTCAGTCCTGAAAATTGCGAAAACTTTTAATGTGTCCCCAAGTGCAGTTGCAAAAACCATCAAGCGCTACAACCAAACTAACTCACATGAAGACCGCCCCAGGAAAGGAAGACCAAGAGTCACCTCTGCTGCTGAGGATAAGTTCATCTGAGTCACCAGCCTCAGAAATTGCAAGTTAACAGCAGCTCAGATTAGAGACCAGATGAATACCACACAGAGTTCTAGCAGCAGACACATCTCTAGAACAAAGGTTAAGAGGAGACAAGAGGCAACAAGCAGAAGAGATTTGTTTGGGCCAAGAAACACAAGGAATGGACCTTAGACCTGTGGAAATCTGTGCTTTGGTCTGATGAGTCCAAGTTTGAGATCTTTGACTCCAACCCCCGTGTCTTTGTGCGACGTAGATAAGGTGACCGGATGGATTCTATATGCCTGGTTCCCACCGTGAAGCATGGAGAAAGAGGTGTGATGGTGTGGAGGTGCTTCGATGGTGACACTGTTGGGGATTTGTTCAAAATTGAAGGCATACTGAACCAACATGGCTATCACAGCATCCTGCAGCAGCGTGTCATCTTATCCAGTTTGCATTTAGTTGGACCATGTTTTATTTTTCAACAGGACAATGACCACAAACACACCTCCAGGCTGCGTAAGGGCTATTTGACCAAGAAGGAGAGTGATGGAGGGCTGCGCCTCCACAGTCACCGGACCTGAACCCAACTGAAATGGTTTGGGGTGAGCTGGACCGCAGAGTGAAGGCAAAAGGGCCAACAAGTGCTGAGCATCTCTGGGAACTCCTTCAATACTGTTGGGAAACCATTTCAGCTGATTATGGCTTTAAATCAAGAGAATGGCAAGAGTGTGCAAAGCAGTAATAAGAGCAAAGGGTGGCAACTTTGAAGAAACTAGAATATAAGACCTATTTAAGAGTTATTTCACACTTTTTTGTTATGTACATAATTCCATATGTGTTCATTCATAGTTATGATGCCTTCAGTGATAATCTACAATGTAAATAGTGATGAAAATAAAGAAAATGCATTGAATGAGAAGGTGGCTCCAAACTTTTGGCCTGTACTTTGTGTAAATGTGACAATACCTTTACCAATACCAATAATAGTACCTTTACCTTTATCTTTAAGTTTTTTGTATTAGGGTGGTGAAACTGTGTCCACGTTTCACCTGCACGTACCTGCACGAAGATCATAAAAAAATCGACATTTTGGTAACATTTAAAAATAAATAATTTCTACATCATTTTCAGAAAATACACATTTTTTTTATGAAAATGATTTTCCTATACAGAACCAAATTCACACAAAATCCTGAAATTAACAATTTGTACAGCCATAAAAAGGAAGCGAAGATATTTAACAAATTAAAACATTGTTGTCACTTTGCTGGTCCTACCACATCAGCAGTATGTTTACCAGCTTCTTCCCACAAGCAGCACAAATAACCAATGGACTGTGTCTCACAAAGTCACTCACCACATCCAACCCCCCCAAACACCTTAATAGGTAGTCACCTGTCAAGTTGATGCCATTTATTCACTTTATGATGCTTCCTATTTAATGGATTGATTGTTCTGTCTAAATGTTGGATTTTAGCTGTATTTCAGATATGCTTGTTTTTTTAGTCATAAGTATTTATTCCTGATTTTATTTGTTGCACTGTGACTGACAAGAAACAACTTTTGTTTCATCTGTGAATGCAAGTAGACCTACTCAGTGATATGACAATACAGTGATACTTGATATTTTTCTTTGTCTGTTATTAAATATCCTCTGACTTGATATTGTTGTAATTTGTCTGTTCATAGATCTGAGCAAAAACTCTTCTCATTATGAAAGAAGCTGTATCTGCAGATGAACAGTCTGAAGACTGAATATTCTGCCATTTATTATTTTTCTCGATGGCTACAGTGACACAGGAAGGAGGAACTCTGTACAAAAACTCAACAAGCCAAAAGTTTGCTTTCTGCTTTTTGCATGCACAAAAAAATGAACTCATTCAGAGAAACAAAGTCTCAATAAATCTGCTTCATTCAGTGTTATTGGAGCTCTGGTGTTTGCTCATATTCAGTTGAGCCCGGAAACATTCATTATTCTGTAAATCTTAATGCAAATGTAAATGTTTTCATATAACTCTTATGACTTGTGTTTTAAGTTTTGTAAAAAAAATAAAAAATAAATTGTCCAATGTCCAAATCCAATTTTAAGTGTTACTTGTGACAGGACAGTCCATCCATCTTTTATAGCCTTTCAGTGTCACTGCTGTGTATCACTGTGCCAGATGCACGCACTGGTTAAAGTTACCAGAGGAGCTATATAAAACCCTTAAAGAATGTATTTTTGTGTACAAAAACCAACAGGAGGCAGTAGGAGTCTTAAAATATAGTAATGGCAGTAAGAGTATAAAACTAAGAGGCACACAATGACAGCAGCAGATGATATTGGGGTTTTTGACTTCCTGTTTTATTTTTACCAACAATTTAATGATGTATAACTGACTGAGTTATAGTTTTATTGAGATTGTTGAAGTCTGAATGTATTTTCTCTCTGTCATAAGGTTTGTAAAGAATACGAACATTCCATTGAATATATTGTGAGAAATAACAATCACACACTGTGTAATACAGTGTGTAAAATTGGGTAGCACTTGTCATTCATACACATTTAAGTAATTAAAATGATGCAAAGTTTCCCAAATATAATTAATTGGGCTTTTACATGCTCACACTACTTAGAGTATGGAAACAATAGAATATCTTAACATACAGTATATATGTGGACGACACAAATGTAGGCCTACATAACAGCCAATCAGTGCATTGAATAAATCAATTTGATTTGATGTGCAAATTAAATGCCGAAGACAAGTATACATAAATAAATACATATCTAAAACAATTTCTTTGGTGCCAAAAAAACAATTAAAGATCAATGCTAACCTTGAAACTCTTAAGTAAAGAATACCAATCCCAGACTTATGGAGTCAGAGAAAACAATTAACACCCACATTAATACAATCACAAAATCAGCCAACTATCACGTTAACAGAATAGTTAATAGACATTTTGTGCTTGTTTGAGAATCAGATGAGAAAACCAATGCACTTCTAATATGTGTCTGTCTTGCATTTTCCTTCCTTTAACAATGTAAATGGTCATAATAGTCTTGACTACAGTGGTGCTCAAAAGTTTACATACACATGCTTAAGTTGACTAAAAAGAGGAATAAAAAAATCATGTTTTGGAAATTTATTTTAATACCTAAATTAAAAAATGAGGTAAAATCCAACCTTTAAGGACACCAATTTTCTTTGTGAATGAATAACGTATTGTAAATAAATAAATGTTCTTATTTAAAATACAGGGGTCATAAGTATACATATATTTAAATTCCCATAGAGGCAGGCAGATTTTATTATTAAAGGCCAGTTATTTCCTGGATTCAGGATATGCATCTGATAAAGTTCCCTTGGCCTTTAGAATTAAAATAGCCCCACATCATCACATACTCTTCACCATGCTTAGAGATAGGCATGGGATACACTCTATAAAATCATCTCTCAATGCAAATCAAACCAGGTATTAGTCTAACTGAAATAAAACCATGCCTATCTCTAAGCATGGTGAAGAGTATGTGATGATGTGGGGCTATTTTAATTCTAAAGGCCAAGGAACTTTATCAGGATGCTAATATCCTGAATCCAGAAAATAACTGGCCTTTAATGCTGCTATGAATTGCTGTAAGTATGTATGACCCCTGTATTTTAAATAAGAACATTTATTATTTACAATCGTATTCATTCACAAAAGAAAAGTGATCCTTAAGGACTCTTTTAATTTAGATATTAAAATAAATTTCCAAACATGATTTTTATTCTCTTTTAGTCAACAAGCATGTGTATGTAAACGAGCACATGTGTTACAGGACAGTTCATCCTTCTTTATAGCCTGTCAGTGTCCTTCTCTATGCAAAGTGAACTTCCTCACAGTCTGCTATAAAGACTTGATATCATGCTGTCAGTTGCAGCAGAAGAAAGCTCCCATCAGATCACCTTCAAAAGCAACCATGTTCTCTATAGCTCTGATACTGCTGCTGGCTGCTGGATCCTGTGAGTCTCACTGAGGCAGAGACACTGACAGTATGATCACAGCACACTGACTGTTCACTATTATTACACTGGTTCAATACTCAACATGTTTTCTCCACAGGTGTGAAGTGTGAACAGTTGACACAGCCAGCCTCTGTGACTGTGCAGCCAGGTCAACGTCTGACCATCACCTGTCAGGTCTCTTATTCTGTTGGTAGCTCTCCCACAGCTTGGATCAGACAGCCTGCAGGGAAAGGACTGGAGTGGATTATAAGAGGAGGTGTTGGATACACCACATTCTACAAAGATTCACTGAAGAACAAGTTCAGTATCAGCTTCGACTCTTCCAGCAACACAGTGACTCTAAATGGACAGAATGTGCAGCCTGAAGACACTGCTGTGTATTACTGTGCCAGAGAGCCACAGTAACACAAACCATCAGTAGACCTGAACAAAAACCCCTCAGAGCCTGAACACTTGTAACATGAAGCCACCAGAGGAGGAGCCCTCAGACCACTAATGGTTTCAACACCAGCTCACTGTTACAGCAAGGAGAGAACCTGACATTTAGCAAGGAAAAAGTAAAAGTAATATAACTTGGTTTAGTATAATATGTACAATAATATTAAATAAGTGTAGGCATTTTCAAAAACTGTCTTCTCTGTCTGATAAACTAAATTAATGTGAATTTGCGCATTATTTTGGCTCATAACTGGTGTTTATTTATGGAATCCACTTACGGGAAAATGGTATGACTCTTGAAGACTAACACATACATCAGAAACACTGAATAGATAATGATGGAGATAGTGTTGATTTGTGTTTCCACAGGAGTGAACAGTATTGATCTCAATGGTTGTGCAGCCTGGACAGTCTCTGATCATCAGCTGTACAAATACTTCGTTACTGTACTCAAGTAGATTTTCCTGATATTTTTACTTTACTATTTATTTTTGTGACTTTTTACTTCTACTCCTTACATTTTAACACAAATATCGGTACTTTCTACTTATATTTTTCAAAATTGGCTCGTTACTTTAGTTTTGTACAAGAGATTGTCATGCGGACACGCGCCTCACCACGAGGCGAGTGCGCGCGCCACACGGAGAAAAAAGTGAGAGAAAGAAAAAGAGCTGTCCGGAGGATAATCTGCTGAGATTGTGTGTGTGCCTCTTTGAGAACTGTAAATCATACTGATGTTGTCAGTTCACTAAGCCTGTTATTGGTCCATAGTTCTTGCACATTCAAAGTAAGTTAGCTTGTGATTCTGGTGTGTTCTTCATCTGTTGCTAGGTTACACGTTGATCTTAATGAAGCATCAACAG
Organism: Percina caprodes; assembly: GCA_013375575.1. NCBI lineage: Eukaryota > Metazoa > Chordata > Actinopteri > Perciformes > Percidae > Percina > Percina caprodes. Next base: position 11,250,791 of record JABXJD010000002.1, on the reverse strand, counting down.
TTTCACCAGCTTTATTCGCATGAGTTTTTATTTTTTTACCGAACTTCAGATACTGTAATTCAATTGACTAGTGGATGGAAACTTAGCTCGAGAGAAGTTGTCTCCGTCTGTGTTTTGCCGCACGACTAAGACAACTCAACAGATCGACATTCTGCATTAATTCACAGCAAATCATTGCACATAGTAGGATGGATGGCCACATGATTGAAAATGAAAAAAAAAAACAGAGATCTGGCAGACAAGCAGCAAGACATCATCCTCAGCCTTATCTGAGAGAGATGTTTGAGATAGTAGGATTCATAGCCATGTTTGAGCACACACACGTACATGTAGATTAATTTAAATGTTAAGGGGAAGATTAAAAATAGAAACTGGATTACTGGAAACTGCACTACTTCTGTGATGCCCTGCAGCGCCCTGTTATGACATGAACTACTACTACTACCATTTTTTAGTCACTGTTCAATAATATTTATTGTAACTGTCACTGTGCATCACACCCCCAACCGGCACTGTCAGACACCGCCTACCAAGAGCTTGGGTCTGGCTGAGGTTTCTTCCTAAAGGGAGTTCCTCACCACCATCGCACTATGCTTGCTTTTGGGGAAATTACTAGAATTTTTGGACTAAATCTAAATTATAGAGTGTGATTTAGACCTGCTCTATCTGTAAAGTGTCTCGAGATAACTGTTGTTTTGATTTGAGACTATAAATAAAATTGAATTAATTGAATTGAATAAACATGCCCATTTAAATGTATGCAGTTTAAATATTCAAATAACATTTTTATAATTTGGCCAAGAAAATATGTCATCTGCTTTTTTAAATCTATAGATTAGAATCCAAGAAACATTAACACGTAAACATTTTGATATCACTTAAACAGTAAAACATATGAGAAATAGTTCTCAATTCAATCACATCTTGTCTGTCCCTGTAGCATCAAACTGTATTTTATAGCAGAAATAGTTGACAAGTATTTGGTCATTTTTAGTTTCCTGCTCTTGTAGAAAGCTACTGATGTTAAAGTGCATCTGCTTTCCATGCTCCCTTTTTAAACCTGAAGAGGGAGGTCCATGCAAACTCTTCCTTCCTTATAATCACACCATCAACAGGTCTTAGAACATTTATGACAGTACAACTGGGACACTTTAGAAAACTTAGAAATATTCAGATCAGAAAACACTGGATCACAGTGTTTATTACAGAATGGAAAATATGATTTCATTGAGTTTATTCTTTATAGTTACTTTTCATGGTAAGAGTAATTTCTGCTTTAACACACTGAATACACTCTAGTGTAAATATTTAACCTCTGTGATGGATGATTATCACAATTTCTTTCCTTACAGGAGTTTGGAGTGAGATCAAACTGGACCAGTCTTCCTCTGAGGTGAAAAGACCTGGAGAGACAGTGAAGATGTCATGTATCATATCTGGCTTTGACATGACAAGCTACTATATTCACTGGATACGACAGAGACCAGGGGGAGCTCTGGAGTGGATTGGAAGGATGGATACAGGTTCAAACTCTGCTATCTATGGCAGCTCCTTTCAAAGCCGTTTCATCATGACTGAAGATGTTCCCAGCAGCACTCAGTACCTCGAGGTCCAGAGCCTGACAGCAGCAGATTCTGCCGTTTACTTCTGTGCTCGAGAGACACAGCGACTGAAGACAGTGGAGCAGCTGCACAAAACCTCCACAGACAACAAACAGCAATGTGCAAACCCCCAGTTACAAAGCACTTTGATACATTTACATTACGTTTCTAAATATTTTACATAAAACTTAGGAGTAAATATTTATTGAGTTCATGATGTTAGAGTATAAGACAGAGTTTCCTAAGTCAAGTACAAACCATAATGTTATGATATTATAAAATGGTGAAATGACAATAACGTAATTGTCGAAAATATTAGTAGATGTTGATCTAAATAAAATTGTATATGATTCTAAATACTCCACATGCTGCCTATTGTTCTCAATATGACTAATGAGAAACAGAGCCTTGATAACAAGATTTCTTATGATTTAACTAAATTTAAAGTCCATTTGTGTATTATTAGAATACATTTTGTTGAGGTTTTAATACTGAAACATTTTACACAAATTAAAACATGTAAGACAAAGGTCAAAACAGCTGACTTGGAGGGTTGACTCTGACTCAGTTTCAATAAATATCTCCAGTCCAGATGTTTCTTCCCTGTGAGGAGGAGTTGATGCAAAACTCAGATATCTTCCACCTCTACTTATCTGACAGCAGAGAGGAGGACAGAGAACAGTGGACACACAGTTTAACATGATGGACTATAGGACAGGACTGCTGCTTTTAACTCTCTGCTGGGCAGGTGAAGATTTTCTCTGATCTCGATTTGAAGTTGTCTTTAAAACATTACCAAAATAGAAAAATAAGTGATTATTTTCTTTATTTGACAGGTGTCGATGGTCAGACTCTGACAGAATCTGAACCAGCGAATAAAGACCTGGAGAATCCCACAGACTGACCTGTACAACATCTGGATTCACACTCAGTAGCTACTGGATGCACTGGGTCAGACAGGCTCCTGGAAAAGGACTGGAGTGGGTTGCTGCTGATGGTGGTGGCACCAAATATTACTCTCAGTCAGTTCAAGGCCGGTTTACCGTCTCCAGAGACAACAGCAGAGAGCAGCTGTATCTGCAGATGAACAGTCTGAAGACTGAAGATTCTGCTGTTTATTATTGTGCTCGAGACCCACAGTGACTGGAGTTGGTTGAGCAGCTGTACAAAATCCTACAGAACTCATTCTTTCAGGCTGGTAGCGCCCAAGCTTAAAATGTTTTTATAAAATGTATATATTTAAACATTTTATATTACATTATAGTTGGTTTCAGGTTGTTAAGCTGTTTTATATTCTGAAATTTTATTTTCACATACACTATGTTTTAATTATAAATGAAGTATCTTCCCTGCATTAAAAACACAACAACGATCCCTCATTGATACAAGGTCCAAAGACAGCCCAACAATCTGGTTGCGGAAATTAAACTTTTGTATTTTTCACAAAACGCATATATATAAATATTTTATCTTACATTTTAGTTGTTTTCATATTAAATTGTTTTATATTCTGTAATTTTATTTTCAAACATGTTTTTATTATAAATTAATAATCCTTCCTGCATTATACACAAACTAGAAACCACATTAAAAACACAATAAGGATCACTCATTGAGACAAGGTCCAAAGACAGCACAACAATCTGGTTGCAGATACTACAAATATGTTAAATTTTTACAAATTAATATACAATTATGTCTGTAAATGAAATGGTGTGGAATCTATGAGAATAAAAAATAATGTTACTGTTTCTTTTATAAAATCACTAGAGGACAGTCTTAATAGACTGATACTTAAACTCTGAAATGATTCATATTGCTCTGTAATAAAAATCAGTAGGTAAATAAAAAATGTCACTCTTTCCTTCACGTACTGTAATTTCATTAAAATCATTTCTAAGAGAAAACAGCTGAAAGTGGAGATCAATGATGACAGCATTTTACGTTATCATTTACATACAAAGTTAATTTACTTTTATTGTGTATGGAGATAACTATTTCATATGAAATGATAATTATTGTTTGAACAATAATAATATAATAACAATATAGTCATTAAGGAATTATTCTTCTGTTGTAACTGCAGAGAAATGTCTAGAAAATACAGTATGTGGGGACAATATTGAGATTTTAATGCCATAAAGTTAATATTATTAATATTAACATTGAACAGAGTCTTCTATTCTCCAGTTAGACCAACATTGATGCTTTGTATGTTTGATTTTATGCAAACTCAGTGACCTTCCTTGTTTCTCAGCTATAAAAACATCACATCAGGCTGTCAGTGGAGTTCACAGCACGTCAGTTTCAACATAAACCATGTTCTCTGTAGCTCTGCTGCTGCTGGTGGCAGCTGGATGTGAGTCTCTCTGGATTTGTTAAAGTCAACATTTCTTCTTTTGCGTTATAACTTGATCATTTGTTACAAAACATTTTCTTTTTTAACAGGTGTGAAGTGTGAACAGTTGACACAGCCAGCCTCTGTGACTGTGCAGCCAGGTCAACGTCTGACCATCACCTGTCAGGTCTCTTATTCTCTTGGCCACTACACAGCTTGGATCAGACAGCCTGCAGGAAAGGACTGGAGTGGATTGGAATGAAATATACTGGAGCTTCATACTACAAAGATTCACTAAAGAACAAGTTCAGTATCGACTTAGAGACTTCCAGCAACACAGTGACTCTAAATGGACAGAATGTGCAGCCTGAAGACACTGATGTGTATTACTGTGCCAGAGATCGACAGTAACACAAACCATCAGTAGACCTGAACAAAAACCCCTCAGAGCCTGAACACTTGTAACATGAAGCCACCAGAGGAGGAGCCCTCAGACCACTAATGGTTACAACACCAGCTCACTATTACAGCAAGGAGAGAACCTGACATTTAGGAAGGAAAAAGTAAAAGCAATATTTAGTATAATATGTACAAAAATATTAAATAAGTGTAGGCATTTTCCAAAACTATCTTCTCTGTCTGATAAACTAAATGAATGTGAATGACACATGACATAACTGTGTTTTTATGAATAGGTGTTTATTTATGGAATCCATGGAAAATGGTATGACTCTTGAAGACTAATACATACATCAGAAACACTGAATAGATAATGATGGAGATAGTGTTGATTTGTGTTTCCACAGGAGTGAACAGTATTGATCTCAATGGTTGTGCAGCCTGGACAGTCTCTGATCATCAGCTGTCAGGTCTCTGGTTATTCTTTGACTGATGACAGCTATGCAACAGGTTGGATCAGACAGAGTGAAGGAAAACTAATGGACTGGATTTCCCATCAGTGGGGAACAAGTGGGCTTCATCAAAATAATGCTCTGAAAAATAAGTTCAGCTACAGCGGAGACACTTTAGCTCTAACAGTGACTCTAAAAGAACAGAATGTGCAGCCTGAGGACACAGCTGTGTAATACTGTGTACGTTACACCACAGTCTTACAAACCACCAACAGACCTGAACAAATACCCAGCAACCAGCAAGACTGGTCAAATAAAATGTCCAATTATCCAGCAGAGTACAGTATATGTGGCCAGTTATTCACTGATAGAGATTGTCAATGATTACATGCATTTTAGAAATTTGTCACTACAAGGATGTGGTGTTTTGTACCTGTGTAATTGTATTTAGATGTTCAGACAAGACAAGCAAAAAATGATTTCCTGTTACATATAAAGCGCTGGATCAGGCAATAACACTTTAAAAAGCAAGATAAAGCATATTTCCTTGACCAGCATATTCTTTGGATTAGGATGGCACCACAATCTTGTTGCAGCTGTCGCCGTGGTCCTGCTGCACTACTTCTGTGATGCCCAACATGTGTCCTGCTACGTCCAGCTATGGCCTACTGTGCCACACTACATACTGTAACGCCCTGCAGCGCCCTGCTATGACATGACCAACTACTACTACCATTTTTTAGTCACTATCCAATTATCTTTATTGTAACTGTTATTGTCACTGTGCATCACACCCCCAACCGGCACTGTCAGACACCGCCTACCAAGAGCTTGGGTCTGGCTGAGGTTTCTTCCTAAAAGGGAGTTCCTCGCCACTGTCGCACCATGCTTGGGGAAATTACTAGAATTGTTGGGACTAAATCTAAATTATAGAGTGTGGTTTAGACCTGCTCTATCTGTAAAGTGTCTCGAGTTGTTTTGATTTGAGACTATAAATAAAATTGAATTGAGTTGAATTGAATAAACATACCCATTTAAATGTATGCAGTTTAAATATTCAAATAACATTTTTATAATTTGGCCATGAAAATATGTCATCTGTTTTTTTAAATCTATAGATTAGAATCCAAGAAAATAAACAATTTGATATCACTTAAACAGTAAAACATATGAGAAATAGTTCTCAGTTCAATATACTGTCAGAAAAAAAAACATCTTGCCTGTCCCTGTAGCATCAAACCGCTGTATTTTATAGCAGAAATAGTTGACAAGTATTTGGTATTTTTTAGTTTCCTGCTCTTGTAGAAAGCTACTGATGTTAAAGTGCATCTGCTTTCCATGCTCCCTTTTTAAACCTGAAGAGGGAGGTCCATGCAAACTCTTCCTTCCTTATAATCACACCATCAACAGGTCTTAGAACATTTATGACAGAACAACTGGGACACTTTAGAAAACTTAAAAATATTCAGATCAGAAAACATTGGATCACAGTGTTAATCACAGAATGGAAAATATGATTTCATTGAGTTTATTCTTTATAGTTACTTTTCATGGTAAGAGTAATTTCTGCTTTATCACACTGAATACACTCTAGTGTAAATATTTAACCTCTGTGATGGGTGATTACCACAATTTCTTTCCTTACAGGAGTTTGGAGTGAGATCAAACTGGACCAGTCTTCCTCTGAGGTGAAAAGACCTGGAGAGACAGTGAAGATGTCATGTATCATATCTGGCTTTGACATGACAAGCTACTATATTCACTGGATACGACAGAGACCAGGGGGAGCTCTGGAGTGGATTGGAAGGATGGATGCAGGTTCAAACTCTGCTATCTATGGCAGCTCCTTTCAAAGCCGTTTCATCATGACTGAAGATGTTCCCAGCAGCACTCAGTACCTCGAGGTCCAGAGCCTGACAGCAGCAGATTCTGCCGTTTACTTCTGTGCTCGAGAGACACAGCGACTGAAGACAGTGGAGCAGCTGCACAAAAACCTCCACAGACAACAAACAGCAATGTGCAAACCCCCCCCCCCCAGTTACAAAGCACTTTGATACATTTACATTATGTTTCTAAATATTTTACATAAAACTTAGGAGTAAATATTTATTGAGTTCATGATGTTACATCACTTAGAGTATAAGACAGAGTTTCCTAAGTCAAGTACAAACCATAATGTTATGATATTATAAAATGGTGAAATGACAATAACGTAATTGTCGAAAATATTAGTAGATGTTGATCTAAATAAAATTGTATATGATTCTAAATACTCCACATGCTGCCTATTGTTCTCAATATGACTAATGAGAAACAGAGCCTTGATAAGAAGATTACTTATAATTTAACTAAATTTAAAGTCCATTTGTGTATTATTAGAATACATTTTGTTGAGGTTTTAATACTGAAACATTTTACACAAATTAAAACATGTCAGACAAAGGTCAAAACAGCTGACTTGGAGGGTTGACTCTAACTCAGTTTCAATAAATATCTCCAGTCCAGATATTTCTTCCCTGTGAGGAGGAGTCGATGCAAAACTCAAATATCTTCCACCTCTACTTATCTGACAGCAGAGAGGAGGACAGAGAACAGTGGACACACAGTTTAACATGATGGACTATAGGACAGGACTGCTGCTTTTAACTCTCTGCTGGGCAGGTGAAGATTTTCACTGATCTTAATTAAACATAGTTTGGAATTGTGTAACAACTAAATTCATGTGATGTTTTTTTTTATATCTTGACAGGTGTTGACGGTCAGACTCTGACAGAATCTGAACCAGCGAATAAAAAACCTGGAGAATCCCACAGATTGACCTGTACAACATCTGGATTGTCATTTAGTAGCCACTATATGGCCTGGATCAGACAGGCTCCTGGAAAAGGACTGGAGTGGATTGCAAGCATCCACAGTACTAACATCTTCTACTCTCAGTCAGTTCGAGGCCGGTTTACCGTCTCCAGAGACGACAGCAGAGAGCAGCTGTATCTGCAGATGAACAGTCTGAAGACTGAAGATTCTGCTGTTTATTATTGTGCTCGAGACCCACAGTGACTGGAGTTGGTTGAGCAGCTGTACAAAAATGCTACAGTATTTTTTCTGTGGCTGATGAAGCAAAATAATGAAGATGATATATGAATGTAATATTTATTTAATATATTTTATACATTATATTTTTAATATTAATAAATACATTTTACCTTTGATATCATTTTTACATAATGACCTACCCTTTTTCTCTTCATTATATAACGAGAAATATCTTTACTCAACATAAAACACACGAAAACACAGTAAAGATCACTTGTTGGTAAAAGTACCCTTGTGTTGTCTTCTCGTCAAAATTGAAAATCAAAACTGTTGTTGACACTTTTTAATCAATGTTTTTAACTTTTTCTTACGTTTTTGTCCCTTTCTTTAAAGACTTTTTTCAATGTTTGTCAGTTTTAGTAACACTAACTTATTAACTTTAGTTTTATAGTTATTTTTTGAATTTATTGTCAATTAACCTAACTTTTAGGAAATTATACCTAATGTTTGAGTTAGAAAATTATTTTTAATAATTATTTAGATTAAAATTAAAGGAATGGATGTTGATGGATAATCACAGACTGGAATATGCCAACGTTTACTCAATACTATTTCAAAACCACTTCAATTTTTTTTTCAAATGCTATAAAATTGAATAAGACACCCCAAAATGAATCACAGTAGAGATTTGTCTGGAATCAATCATGTTATTTTGATTAATTAAAAAGAACGTTGATATAGGAAAATGAGTCAATTTGACACGAGGACAACATGAGGGTTAAATTAAACTATTTCAACTCCTGCAGTAAGAAACTTGTCTTAGTTTTTTTGCATTTTGTCACGTTTCAGTTCCTGAGCAGCTGTTTTTCTCTAAAAGTCTCCAAGTTTCTCTGTATTTATGTTTCTTTCAACATCTGCAACCAATAAAACCATGAAACCTGCAAAATATATTACTATTCACATGATTGTGGCTGGTGTCAATGTGTTTATGTTTGCAGCAAATACAGTCAATAACCAAATATATGAAACAATAAATGCAGGCAGCAGCTATACTACATAGCTTGGATCAGACAGCATGCAGGGAAAGGACTGGAGTGATTGTATATGGTGGTGTTGCACCACCAAACAACAACAATTTACTGAAGAACAAGTTTAGTATCAAATTCAGACTCTCACAGTGACTCATCAGTAGACCTGAACAAAAACCCCTCAGAGCCTGAACACTTGTAACATGAAGCCACCAGAGGAGGAGCCCTCAGACCACTAATGGTTTCAACACCAGCTTATTGTTACAGTAAAGGATAAAACAGTCTTTAGATTTTTTTTTAAATCTCTTTATTATGGCCTTCATTTTGACAGCCCTAGATTAAATACTTGTTGCTTTCAATCACTGATACATGATTGTCTGTACTCCTACAAGACAGACTGAATTATACTATTAGAAATCGTTTAACATTATTTTCATTATTTAAATGATTATGTAGAAATGCAGCTGAATGTTCTTCAAAAGTTTTTGTGCGAGTTGAGTTTTGCTAGTTTAAAAATCCATGTTTGGTCTAATAATATTGTACATAAGCTTTATTCATCTTAAAAACAGCAATTTGATCAAAATTAACTTTAGGAGATATGAGATGTTGTTTACCTATCTCAAGACAACAAGGTGATTTACCTACTACATTAACTGAAAGCATTTTTTTTTTTACTTTTATACATGAAGAATAACATTATTCCATTATTTGTAATTTGCATTGGACAAAAGTGAGAATAAATGAACATTTTGAAATGTTACAAAGTGACTTAAAGTAAAAATAAATAAAACTAAAGGACTAGGTAACATCAGATTAAAAATGTGAAACTAAAACAAAATGTAACGATACAGTGAGATGATTTGTGAAAACACAAAATACAGTTAGGAGAAAGCTTGAAAAGGAGGAGTCGATGCAAAACTCAGATATCTTCCACCTCTACTTATCTGACAGCAGAGAGGAGGACAGAGAACAGTGGACACACAGTTTAACATGATGGACTATAGGACAGGACTGCTGCTTTTAACTCTCTGCTGGGCAGGTGAAGATTTTCACTGATCTCGCTTTGAAGTTGTCTTTAAAACATTACCAAAATAGAAAAATAAGTGATTATTTTCTTTATTTGACAGGTGTCGATGGTCAGACTCTGACAGAATCAGAACCAGCAGTTAAAAGACCTGGAGAATCCCACAGATTGACCTGTACAACATCTGGATTCACACTCAGTAGCTACTGGATGGCCTGGGTCAGACAGGCTCCTGGAAAAGGACTGGAATGGGTTGCTACTGATGCTGGTGGTAGCACCAATTATTACTCTCAGTCAGTTCGAGGCCGTTTTACCGTCTCCAGAGACAACAGCAGAGAGCAGCTGTATCTGCAGATGGACAGTCTGAAGACTGAAGATTCTGCTGTTTATTATTGTGCTCGACACCCACAGTGACTGGAGTTGGTTGAGCAGCTGTACAAAATCCTACAGAACTCATTCTTTCAGGCTGGTAGCGCACAATTTTGAAATATTTTTCACAAAATGTATATATTTAAACATTTTATCTTACACTTTAGTTGTTTTCATGTTAAATTGTTCTATATTCTTTAATTTTATTTTCACACGTTTTTATAATAAATTAATAATCCTTCCTGCATTATAAACAAACTAGAAACCACATTAAAAACACAATAAGGATCACTCATTGAGACAAGGTCCAAAGACAGCCCAACAATCTGGTTGCAGATACTACAAATACGTTACATTTTTACAAATTAATATACAATTATGTCTGTAAATGAAATGGTGTGGAATCTATGAGAATAAAAAATAATGTTACTGTTTCTTTTATAAAATCACTAGAGGACAGTCTTAATAGACTGATACTTAAACTCTGAAATGATTCATATTGCTCTGTAATAAAAATCAGTAGGTAAATAAAAAAATGTCACTCTTTCCATCACATACTGTAATACTTTTGCACTATATTGACTGTCTACTTTATGCACAATTGCACATTTTCAATTCAAATTTTGCTGCTCTTATTTTCTTCATTGTATGTGCCTTCTTATTTTTACTTTTTCACTTTTGATATTGTTTACTTAAATGTTTTGTTTGTCTGTGTAAAATATGTCTTGTCTCCGCCGTGGGATGGAAGGAAACGCAATTTCGATTTCTTTGTATGTCTTGACATGTGAAGAAATTGACAATAAAGCTGACTTTGACTTTGACTTCATTAAAATCATTTCTAAGAGAAAGCAGCTGAAAGTGGAGATCAATGATGACAGCATTTTACGTTATCATTTACATACAAAGTTAATTTACTTTTATTGTGTATGGAGATTACTATTTCATATAAAATGATAATTATTGTTTGAACAATAATAATATAATAACAATATAGTCATCAAGGAATTTTCTTCTGTTGTAACTGCAGAGAAATGTCTAGAAAATACAGTATGTGGGGACAATATTGAGATTTTTATGCCATAAAGTTAATATTATTAATATTAACATTGAACAGAGTCTTTTATTCTCCAGTTAGACCAACGTTGATGCTTCATATGTTTGATTTTATGCAAACTCAGTGACCTTCCTTGTTTCTCAGCTATAAAAACATCACATCAGGCTGTCAGTGGAGTTCACAGCACGTCAGTTTCAACATAAACCATGTTCTCTGTAGCTCTGCTGCTGCTGGTGGCAGCTGGATGTGAGTCTCTCTGGATTTGTCAAAGACAACAGTTCTTCTTTTGCAGTATAACTATCATTTGTTACAAAACATTTTCTTTTTTAACAGGTGTGAAGTGTGAACAGTTGACACAGCCAGCCTCTGTGACTGTGCAGCCAGGTCAACGTCTGACCATCACCTGTCAGGTCTCTTATTCTCTTAGTGGCTACTACACAGCCTGGATCAGACAGCCTGCAGGAAAAGGACTGGAGTGGATTGGAGCAAAATATACTGGAGCTTCATACTACAAAGATTCGCTAAAGAACAAGTTCAGTATCGACTTAGAGACTTCCAGCAAGACAGTGACTCTAAATGGACAGAATGTGCAGCCTGAAGACACTGCTGTGTATTACTGTGCCAGAGATCCACAGTAACACAAACCATCAGTAGACCTGAACAAAAACCCCTCAGAGCCTGAACACTTGTAACATGAAGCCACCAGAGGAGGAGCCCTCAGACCACTAATGGTTTCAACACCAGCTCACTGTTACAGCAACGAGAGAAACAGTCTAAGGTTCTTAATTAAATGTTACATTAACAGTACAATCAATCAATTTAAATAATCTGACATAACAATCAGTGATACATCATTAAATGCATATATAACCTTTCAAGTGATGGAATAAATCCAGTGATTTTATTATAGTATAAATCAATCCTTTCTCTTCCATAATATCATTATTTACTTTTCATTAACAATCAAACATTTGTTTGTTAGAGATTCAGGTTTCACCTTCTCTTTATGTGAGAAGAGTTGAACATTTCATTTTCATTTTGATTCATTCAAATATACTTCAGTCAACTGATTTACTGTCATCAGTATGTAAATCAGCCTCCTTGTGTGTAGCCTCATAAAGAAGTGAAGTGTGTGTTTGTCAGTGAGAGACAGAAGAGCTCACATCAGTTCAGCTTCAACATCAACATGTTCTCTGTAGCTCTGATACTGCTGCTGGCTGCTGGATCCTGTGAGAAGTGGATTCACACTAATACACACATTAGAAACACTGAATAGTCAGATGGATGATGGAGATAATGTTGATTTGTGTTTCCACAGGTGTGAACAGTATTGATCTCATCCAGACAGACTCAATGGTTGTGCAGCCTGGACAGTCTCTGATCATCAGCTGTCAGGTCTCTGGTTATTCTTTGACTGATAACAGCTATGCAACAGGTTGGATCAGACAGAGTGAAGGAAAACCAATGGACTGGATTTCACATCAGTGGGGTGGAGGAGACTTTTACCAAAATAATGCTCTGAAGAACAAGTTCAGCTACAGCAGAGACACTTCTGCTCTAACAGTGACTCTAAAAGGACAGAATCTGCAGCCTGAGGACACAGCTGTGTATTACTGTGTACGTCGGCCCCACAGTGATACAAACCACCAACAGACCTGCACAAATACCCAGCAACCAGCACGACTCAACCACACACACATGTTCTAAATGTGAACATTAATAAAGACAGTGCTCTCTAATGAGTTAATAAAATGACTGTTTATGGAATTCAATACATGATATAAATCGTGTTGTAAAGCCTGTAAAAGATGAATAAAACATTTTCCTGTTTCCATGTAACATCTGATAACTAACTACATGTTAACAGTATTACAAAACATCACATTCATAAGTACATACCATACATGTTATAATGACAAAGTGAGATGATAATAAAGCTATTTTCAGAAATGCTTTTAATGTTGGTGATCAGACTAAAACTGTAGTTATTATGTGAATGCTCTCTGTGCTGTATATTCTGTTCAAAGTGACTAATGAGAAACTAAGCCTTCATAACAACATGAATCATATTTTAATAAATGTATTTAAATGTATTTTAATATGTCAGATGTAATTTGTGTATATTGCAATACATATATGGTTCAGGTGTTAATATTGATAAACATTTTACTGAAACTAAAACATGTCAGACAAACTTTAAAACAGATGATTTGGAGTGTGGACTCTTGCATATTCATTTCCAAGTTTCATCAAATATCTCCAGTCCAGATGTTTCCTTCCTGTGAGGAGGAGTTGATGCAAAACTCAAATATCTTCCACCTCTACTTATCTGACAGCAGAGAGGAGGACAGAGAACAGTGGACACACAGTTTAACATGATGGACTATAGGACAGGACTGCTGCTTTTAACTATCTGCTGGGCAGGTGAAGACTCTTACTGATTTTAATTTAACATAGATTTGATCTGGTGTCATCAGCTGATTCCACTTGATGTTTTTTATCCTCTTGACAGGTGTTGATGGTCAGACTCTGACAGAATCTGAACCAGCGATTAAAAGACCTGGAGAATCCCACAGATTGACCTGTACAACATCTGGATTCACATTCAGCAGCTACCGTATGAGCTGGATCAGACAGGCTCCTGGAAAAGGACTGGAGTGGCTCGCTTACATAAGCACAGCTAGTTCTCCTATCTCTTACTCCCAGTCTGTCCAGGGGAGATTCACCATCTCCAGAGATGACTCCAGCAGTAAAGTCTATCTGCAGATGAACAGTCTGAAGACCGAGGACACAGCAGTGTATTACTGTGCCCGATAGACACAGTGAGAGACGATAATAGGAGAGTCATACAAAAACTTCCTCTTTTTTTACACAACCACTGACATTCTGTTTTTTCAGAATCACTTTCTTGCCATACCGCTGATAAGTTGTTTGCATTACTGTGGTGAAAGTGTGTCCACACGTATTTACATGAAGATCATACAAAAATCAACATTTTGGTAACATCTATAGCTTCCACATTATTTTCAGAATGTACACACGTTTTAATTTGACAAAAATGATTTTCCTATACAGAACCAAATCCACACCAAATCTTGAAATTAACAATTTGGACGGCCATAAAAAGGGAGCAAAACTATTTAACAAATTAAAACATTGTTGACACTTTTGCTGGTCCGACGACATCAGCAGGATGCTTAACAGCTTCTTCCCACAAGCAGTACAAATAACCAATGGACTTTGTCTCACAAAGTCACTCATCACATCCAACCCCCCCAAACACCTTAATAGGTGGTCACCTGTCAAGTTGATGCCACTGATATTCACTTTATGATGCTTTTCTAATGGAATTAGATGGATGCTGTCTGAATTTTGGATTTTAGCTCTATTTTAGATATGATTGTTATTTTACTCATAAATATTTATTCTTGATTTATACTTAATGCACTATTACTGATAAGAAACAACTTTTTTTTCTTCTGTGAATGTAAGTAGACCTACTCAGTGAAATGACAAATACAGTGATTCTTGATACTTTTTCTTTCTCTGTTTTAAATATCCTCTGACTTGATAGAGTAAAAACTCTTCCCATTACAAAAGAAGCTGTATCTGCAGATGAACAGTCTGAAGATTGAAAAGTCTGCTGTTTATAATTGTTCTCAATGGCCACAGTGACACAGGATGATAAAAGCGGTACAAAAACTCAACAAGCCAAAAGTTTGCTTTCTGCTTTTTACATTTACAAAAATTGCAAACATTACAAAATCATATACACATTCAAAAAAACAGTCCCAATAAAACATCTTCATTCAGACAAGTGTTATTGTAGCTGTGGTGTTCCCAAATATTCAATTGAGCCTGGGACCATGAACTATTCTGTAAATCTTAATGCAAATGTGAACATTTTCAAAAACAATTTTTTGCTTTCACATGTCCAAATACAATTTTAAGTGTTACTTGTGACAGGACAGTCCATCCATCTTTTATAGCTTGTCAGTGTCACTGCTATCACTGTGCCAGATGCACGCACTGGTTAAATTTACCAGAGGAGCTATATAAAACCCTTAAAGAATGTATTTTCTGTGTACAAAGACCAACAGGAGGCAGTAGGAGTCCTAAAATATAGTAATGGCAGTAAGAGTATAAAACGTCTCAGGTTACGTATGTAACCTTTGTTCCCCGAGAAAGGGGAACGAGACACTGCGTCGGTTACGACACTATGCCTGAAGGCGTTCCCATAGTGTCGTAACCGACGCAGTTCGAGTTCCCTCGAAGGGGAACGTCTCAGGTTACGTATGTAACCTTTGTTCCCCGAGAAAGGGGAACGAGACACTGCGTCGGTTACGACACTATGGGAACGCCTTCAGGCATAGTGTCGTAACCGACGCAGTTCAAGTTCCCTCGAAGGGGAACTAAGAGGCACACAATGACAGCAGCAGATAATTTTGGGTTTTTTGACTTCCTGACAATTTAATGATGAATAACTGACTGTGTTATAGTTTTATTGCTGTTGAAGTGTGAATGTATTTTCTCTCTGTCATATGGTGGATCCTGTGAGTCTTACTGAGGCAGAGACACTGACAGTATGATCACAGCACACTGACTGAAGTGTGAACAGTTGACACAGCCAGCCTCTGTGACTGTGCAACTAGGTCAACGTCTGACCATCACCTGTCAGGTCTCTTATTCTGTTGATAGCTATCCCACAGCTTGGAACAGACAGCCTGCAGGGAAAGGACTGGAGTGGATTATAAGAGGAGGTGTTGGATACAACACATACTACAAAGATTCAATGGACTGGATTTCCCATCGGTGGGGTGGAGGCAGAGATGTTCACAAGTCATTTGTTGGAAGTCCAAGTCAAGTCTCAAGTCTTTGAGCTTGAGTGCAAGTCAAGTCTTAAGTCTCTAAATGGCAAGTTCAAGTCACGTCTCAAGTCTTTTGCCATCTGATCTGTCCCTATACTGTATTGATACATTTTATGAATTCAAAGCATGTCCTGTAGCTACCATCCATACAGTACAGTATCAAAATCTGTTGTAGGATAACTTTATGGGGTCTACTTAACACATACCTCTAGCTCTCGGACCTGGTGATATATTAACCTAAGTCTGTCACATCATATGGATACAACTATAAAGAGACAATTAGCCTGCCCCCAGCATTAGCACAACACTGCGATGGTTAGGTTGTTAACTTTGACAATATATACTAAATGTAATTTCACTCAAAAACATGTCTAACGTCAAATTGGAAATCAAGAGAATAGTAGCAGTGCCACACCAGTTACAGAACAACATGTATCTCAGTGTCAGTCCAAATCACGCACAATAAGCAGTTTGAACTCACTGATGTAATGCTATTTATTTTCTAAGTTTTAGTACGCTCAGTAAAACTTAGTCCAGCATGAGGGAGATCCACTCAGAGGAGGAGAGGTTAGTGAGGCCAGCGTCTCCACGGCAGGTGACTGCACCACGCATGGATGAAATAAAATCAAAGTATGTTTATTAGTCTCTGTAACGAGAAATTTGTTTTGGACACTGAGTAAAATGAAATAGTAAATAGGACTACAGTAACAGAAATATGTGCAAAATTAAGACAGTAAAGACGGCCCAGTGTTTGGTGGACCGGGTACACCTTGTTCACTTAATAGCCTACAAATCATCCACGTGATCAATTACGCATCACATAAGTTTGTCGACCCGACACAGCGTTTATCCTGGGGAGATGGACCCGTGCGTCCCACCTCCGGTCAGTCATAGATGCAACTACTATCTATAAAAACACAATTTTCCTAGCATTAGCACAACTCTTTCCTGTGACGATATATACTAAATGTAACGTCTCTTTCACATTAGCAAAGACTGATCTATTTGGGTGCGTTTTGAGATGCCTGAAGTTCCACGTTCTTGATTCGGCATCATTTATCTTGGTGCCACACACCTTGTATGTAGCTGTTCGCCCACTGCCACAGTTTACGAAGTTATTGAAACCAAAATAATGACAAAAGGCACAACTCCGGGAGGACTTGGTGTCGCAATCCTCAATGCATTTTTTTGTGTATGTTAGTGCGCGTTACGTTGCACATTATGGCAAAGAGCAGGGGACATGCACGTTTTACCAACGTATATGCGGCAATAAAAGAAAATAGAATAGAACTATATGAATTAATTTAGATTCAAGCAATAATTGCATGAAAACATGTTGTTGACGAATCCCAAAACTTTAGTACGAGTCACGTCTGTGGTCGTTTGGGTCGAGTCGCAAGTCAAGTCTGAAGTTAGCTGTTTGTGTGACTTAAGTGCGACTCGAGTCCCCATCTCTGGTTGGAGGATACTTTTACCAAAATAATGCTCTGAAGAACAAGTTCCTTTACCACACAAACACGTCTACTAGCTCGGTGACATTAACAGGACAGAATCTGCAGCCTGAGGACACAGCTGTGTATTACTGTGTATGTTACCCCACAGTGAAACTAACCACCAACAGACCTGCACAAATACCCAGCAACCAGCATGTGACTCAAACATAAAATTACATGAGATTGCTGTAGATAAAAGCTTTAGATGTAATGTAATCATTCATTCTTCAGTTCAACTTAATGTACCATACAAGCAGTCTTTATTATGGTTAAATGATAGAATGGTAACACGTTATAATAATGGGACTGGAAGTCTTTTTGACCTGTTAAATAAAAATATTGTCAAGTAGTCAGTTAGTAAACATTAAAATTCATAAATATCCTACTTGGGTGGGCATTATCCTCAGGCATTACTATGTAAGTGCCTTATGTTGTGAATACAGCAGTCATAAAAATGCATCTGCAGTATACTGTATTTTGTGTAAATGTAGTGACCTCAGTATTTTAAATTCTTAATACATTTAATTTCATGCCACCATTAATCATATCTTATTGATTATTATATTATTATATCTTATTGTCAATGTTAAAGATGGACCAGGTCAGTATTTTATTTGAAGGGCCACAAACATGAAGTAATGGATGATGCATTTTTATATAACCATGATTACATCACTATAGGTTGTCTGAACATATGTACACTGCTGTGACTGGTCAATTCTTTAAAGAAGACATGAACATCATTAAGAAATAAAAAATCTTGATGATTCAAATACCCTAATTGATGCAGTAATTAACAGATTGTTCCTGCATTAAGTAATGCATGAGATACTCTTATTCATTTTACATTAAGTACTAAAATGAATTCATGCTTTTTCATGCTTGAAGCCATGCATGAATTCACAACAATTCATCTACCATAATTATAAAGTGTAACCAATAAAACAATACAAAACAAAAAGTACCCTTGTCTCTGAATGTGATATTGTATCCAACATAGAATGACAAGCAACTATAATTAAAAAATGAACAAATAATAAATTGTACAAACTATAATAGAGTGCTGGTTTTAGGAGCCACTCCCTCCCCATGATGCAAATCTTCAGTCTGTGCAGTGTACTTCTGTCCTGCTGACTGCTCTTGTACTTTGTGCAGAGCATCAGATGTCACATCTCCAGCCTCAGGATGATGAACACACTCACTCTTCTGCTGGTTACTCTCTCTCTGCCCTGTGAGTTCTCCTGCTTCTTGCCATTTTATCTTTTCTCAGACAATATTGTCAGTCAGTGACACCAGAAAACTTTAATTTCTTCTGTGGTTCCTCTGTCTCTTATATTTCTTCAGGTTGTACAGGTCAGAGTATGGAGTCAATTCCTTCCAGTTCAGTAGTGAAAAAGCCCGGGGAGACTCTGAGTCTCTCCTGCAGGGGATCTGGCTTCACATTTAGCTGCTGCAGCATGCACTGGATCAGACAACCTGCAGGAGAAGCACTGGAATGGATCGGTCGTGTTTACAGTGATGCTAGTAGAACAGATTATGCCAGCACTGTGCAAGGACGAGTAGAGGTCACCAGAGATAACAGCAACAGCATGGTGTATCTGAGACTGTCCAACTTAAAGCCAGAGGACTCTGCTGTGTATTACTGTGCAAAACACACACTGGTTAAAGGAAGCAGAAGGGCTTTACAAAAACCTCATACAAATATTTCACAAATACCTACAGGTGGCAGTAGAACATAAAACATGAGATATTACTAATGAGCATATGACAGTGTCTCTAATAACCCTCACAAATAAATGACCACAATGGAAGCAACAGCTGATGTCATGGCTTGTGACTTGCTGTTTTGTGACAGTTAAAAACGTTTATGCTTTTGACTGTGAACAGCAGGTGTTGAGAATATATTTAGAAATGTATGCATGATACATCCAGTATATTGATGGCTTACCAAATGCTGCTGAGCAGAATAAATAAGTACATCTAATTGGAATTGAATAACTTGAAAATAATCTTTGTTAAAAAAAAAATCATAAATTAACATTATGAAAGATACATGAATCATATTTTCCCAGAGACGTGTTGAGTTTGTGTTTGAAGAGGCGGAGTCAATGCAAATCTCTAACCTCTTCCATCTCTACATATGTGTTGCAGAGTGAAGGGCAGGCACTAAATCACTGACATACACACTGTAGACTGGACAGAGACAACTGGCTTTAATAATGATCAGACCTGATTATTTGGTTGTTTTTCTCATCCTGTCACTTAACTGGGCAGGTAAGAACAATATATATTTTTTCTGACAAACTTCCTGGTACAAAGACAACATGGCTGCATTACAGTAACTAATGAGCTGTTTAAATGTCTGTAGGTACTGAGGGTCAAACACTGACTGAGTCTGAATCAGTGGTTAAAAGACCTGAAGAATCCCACAGACTGACCTGCACATATTCTGGGTTTGGTGGTAATAGTCATAATGCTTGGATCAGACAGGCTGCTGGGAAAGGACTGGAATGGATCGCTTACATCAGCAGTGCTAGTAGCTACATCTACTACTCTCAGTCAGTCAAAGACCGGTTTACCATCTCCAGAGACAACAGCAGACAGCAGGTGTATCTGCAGATGAACAGTCTGAAGACTGAAGATTCTGCTGTTTATTATTGTGCTCGAGTGCCACAGTGACACAGGAAGGAGCAATGCTGTACAAAAACTCAACATGTCAAAACAAGTCAAATCTTTTCTCATTCACATAATAAGCTTCAGATCAACATTATCAACACATTTAGAGAAAGAGTCTCAATAAAACTGCTCCATTCAGACAGGTTTTATTGCAGGTCCCCCAATTGTAGTTGAAGCAGACAATATTCTGTTATTCTGTCGATTCTGTTGTAAATATATCTATTTGTCTGATATGTTTGACTTGTGTCGGCTCATAACTGTATTTTCAAAAGCTCTTAATTTCACAATCTTGTTCACATCTTGGTTTGAATAAATAAATGTATATTTGTTACAAATAGATCTTAATTCATGGAATCCTCATACTGAAAATGGTCTCTTGAAGACTAATACAGACATTAGAAACCCTGAATAGTAGATGAATGATGGAGATAATGATGATTTGTGTTTCCACAGGTGTGAACAGTATTGATCTCATCCAGACAGACTCAATGGTTGTGCAGCCTGGACAGTCTCTGATCATCAGCTGTCAGGTCACACAGTTGTGTGTGTGTGTGTGTGTGTGTGTGTATGTCTCAGTGAGAGACAGAAGAGTCAGTTCAGCTTCAACATCAACATGTTCTCTGTAGCTCTGATACTGCTGCTGGCTGCTGGATCCTGTAAGGAGCTTTCAGTGGATGCACACTAAAACACACATTAGAAACACTGGATGGTCAGATGTATGATGGCAATGATGTTGCTTCGTGTTTCCACAGGTGTGAACAGTATTGATCTCATCCAGACAGACTCAATGGTTGTGCAGCCTGGACAGTCTCTGATTATCAGCTGTCAGGTCTCTGGTTATTCTTTGACTGATGACAGCTATGCAACAGGTTGGATCAGACAGAGTGAAGGAAAACCAATGGACTGGATTTCCCAGTTGGTTGCTTAAATTAAACTCCTTCAACTCTTGCCGTAAGAAACATATCTTGTCTTTCCTCATCCTCCCTGGACTGCACCCAAACTCTGCACTGTCTCACATGACTAATGTCCTCACGTCAAGTCATTCAAAATGAGACATGACAGACACTTCAGTATGATTGTTGTATGACTGGCTTTTAAGAATTCTGAATAATAACAAGTAAAAATCATACTGCATGATATTTGGTATATGATTTATTTCTGACATAACCACACATATTAAGGTCAACTATGTTGTTTATTACAGAGGAAAACTTGTAAACGGATGAACTAAAATAGTTTTCATCTTTCAGGATTTAGTCTTTTGCGATTTGTCACGTTTCAGTTCCTGAGCAGCTTTTTTCCTCTAAAAGGCTCCAAGTTTCTCTGTATGTCTGTTTCTTTAAACATTTGCAAACACTCAAACCATTAAAAGTCTTTTATTAAAAGCTGCAAAATATATTACTATTCACATGATTCTGGCTGCTGTCAATGTATTTATGTTTGCAACAAATAGAGTCAGTAACTAAATATTTGAAAAATTAAATGCAGGTAGCAGCTATACTACACAACTTGGACCATAGCAACTCCTCATTTTAAATATATCTCAGCGTAAATTCTTCCAGGAAGACCTAATTTAATCAATGCTCTCATCTGAAATGGAATCAGCTGGTGGAGGCATTCACCTTCCTGCTTAACCAATCAGAATCATACACAAATTGGAAAGGCCAATCACAGAGTTATAACCCTGCTTTAAAAAAATCTGTTCTCCCTTTGCTATTCAGCTGTCGTTGCAGGCAAAGAGTGCAACCCTCCACCTCCCCTTCCACCTCCAGTCATCTACTCCAGTGACTGGAATAATAAATGAATCCTCAAAAAGTCAGTTTCTCTTTCATAACATCGTTATTCTTTTCGTTAACAATCTAAAATGTGTATGTCAGAGAACCACTTTCCACAATTCCACCACTACCCCTAGTCTTGTCAAGAGAATCATCTGGAAGGGCTTTGAAACTAAACTTATCATTCAAAAGTCTTTTCTTTGTCCATTTCTGCTCAAGGGTTGTTTCTGCTAGCCACCTACAACATGACTGTGCATCGCTTCCTGGGTGTCCCAAGGCCCAAATCACAAAACGTACGTGCATTAATCCTACATCAGAAACAACCAGTGGCGTTAAAAGCGTTTGCGTTAACTCTTTATTATGGCCTTCATTTTGACAGCCCTAGATTAAATACTTGTTGCTTTCAATCACTGATACATGATTGTCTGTACTCCTACAAGACAGACTGAATTATACTAATAGAAACTGTTTAACATTAATTTACCTCATTTAAGTGATTATGTAGAATCTGAATTTTCTTCAGAATTATACATTTTTGATCTGAATTTTACTGGTTCAATGTGTGGTATAATAATACGTACTTAACCTTAATTCACATGAAAAACAGCAATTTTGT
Source organism: Percina caprodes (assembly GCA_013375575.1). Lineage (NCBI taxonomy): Eukaryota > Metazoa > Chordata > Actinopteri > Perciformes > Percidae > Percina > Percina caprodes. The sequence goes on along the minus strand of JABXJD010000002.1, from coordinate 11,228,065 downwards.
CAAAATTAACTTTAGGAGATATGAGATGTTGTTTACCTATCTCAAGCCGACAAGGTGATTTACCTACTACTATCAACTGAAACCAATTTATAATATACATATTACATTATTACATTATTTGTACATTGCACTGGACAAACATGAGAGTAAAGAAACATATTAAAACGTTATAAAGTGACTTACAGTAAAAAAAAAGGATTAGGTAACATCAGGTTAAAAATGTGAAACAAAGTCAAAATGGTATGACATACGGTGAGATGATTTGTGAAAACACAAAATACAGTTAGGAGAAAGCCAAAAAAGGAGGAGTCGATGCAAAACTCAGATATCTTCCACCTCTACTTATCTGACAGCAGAGAGGAGGACAGAGAACAGTGGACACACAGTTTAACATGATGGACTATAGGACAGGACTGCTGCTTTTAACTATCTGCTGGGCAGGTGAAGATGTTCACTGATATTTGTTAAAAAATATTTTTTAAATGGGGAACAACTAAATTCATGTGATGTTTTTATGTCTTGACAGGTGTTGATGGTCAGACTTTGACAGAATCTGAACCAGCAATTAAAAAACCTGGAGAATCCCACAGATTGACCTGTACAACATCTGGATTGTCATTCAGTAGCAACTGGATGGCCTGGATCAGACAGGCTCCTGGAAAAGGACTGGAGTGGGTTGCAAATATCAGACAGGACAGTGCAAGCATCTACTACTCTCAGTCAGTTCGAGGCCGGTTTACCATCTCCAGAGACAACAGCAGAGAGCAGCTGTATCTGCAGATGAACAGTCTGAAGACTGAAGATTCTGCTGTTTATTATTGTGCTCGAGAGCCACAGTGACTCGAGTTGGTCGAGCAGCTGTACAAATACTACAAAACTCATTCTTTAAGTGTGATATTGCACAATTTTGAAACATTTTTCATAAAATGTATGTATTTAAACATTTTATTATTTTGTTACATTTTGTTGTTTTTGGGTTGCTAAATTGTTTTATATTCTGTAATTTCATTTCCATACGTTTTTATCTTAAATTAATAATCCTCCTTGCATTAAACACATTCTTGAAAACCATTAAATAGATGCAAGGTCCTAAGACAACAATCTGGTTGCTGAAATTAAATTTATTAAACACTTAAACAATTTATTTTCACATTTCTACAAAGTAAGACACAATACTGTCTGTAAATGATATGATGTGGAATCTATGAGAATGAAAAATAATGTTGATTTTTCTTTTACAAAATCACTGGAGGACAGTCAGTGTCTAGTTTCTCTCTCTGTTACTAAAAGGAGAAACAGATCTGCTGATCTCATTGATCTTAACTGACTGATACTCAAACTCTGAAATCATTTATATTCCTTTTTAATAAAATCAATAGGTAAATAAGAATATATCACTATTTACATAACATACTTTTAATTTCCTAAAATCAATCAAATCAAATCTGAAGACTGAAGATTCTGCTGTTTATTATTGTGCTCGAGACCCACAGTGACTGGAGTTGGTTGAGCAGCTGTACAAAATCCTATAATACTTATTCTTACTGGGCTGATAAAGACTAATAATGGTAATGATATAAGAAAATTATATTAATATCATACATTTATACTATATTTTTATATTACTACTTTCTACTCTCTTTTTTGTTCCCTACATTTTACTTTACATTTAATTGTTAGATAATACGTTACCCTTTGTCTCTCCATTGAATAACGTCCTGTTTTCCTGATGAAAATTACTTAAGATTAAACTCACAAAAACACAATAAAGATCACTTGTTGGTAAAAGGCCACAAAACAGCGCGATGATTTGGTTACTTAAATTAAACTGTTTCAACTCCTGCAGTAAGAGACTTTTTCTGTCTTTCCTCATGCTTTCTGGGCTGATAACACACATGAGTTCCACTGATATAAAATTCAGAATTCTGAAAAAAAATCATGCTGCATTATAAATATTTTGACATAACCACATACATGTGAAGATAAAATATTTTCATTGTTACAAAACAGTAACTTGGAAATGCATGAACTACCATAGTTTTGATTTACGTTAAAGGATTTAATTTGTTACATGTTGTCACATTTCAGTTCCTGAGCAGCTGATTTCTTCTAAAAGGCTCCAAGTTCCTCTGTATGTCTGTTTTTTTCAACATCTGCAAACACTGAAACCATTAAAGGTCCTTTATTAAAGCCTGCAAACTATATTACTATTCACATGATCTCGGCTGCTGTCAAAGTATTTATGCTTGCAGCAAATAGTACTCAAATATATGAAAAAATAAGTGCAGGTCTGTTATTCTGTTAGCAGCTACAACAGTTTGGATCAGACAGCCACCAGGAAATGGTGGTGGATTGTACATGGAGGTGTTGCATCCACCACATACTTACAAGTATTCAATGAAGAACAACATCAGTATCAACTTAGAGGAACACAGTGACTTTAGGCTGAATCCCATTTCTCTATCTTACCCCTAAGATAAGACCTTGCCCTTGAAACCAAGTGGTAAGGGCTAGGGGTGAAAACATACCCCTATGAAATGGGACACCACTTGGTTACATCACCATACAGTATTGAAATCAAACTGTCTGCAAATGTGTCTATATGTTGATTGCATGGGTTTTGACAACAGTGTCATATGCATTTATATATTTTATTGTTATTTTATGTTCACTTTGGTGGTGCAGAGGCAGATGTTCTTATCTGTGTAGTACTTAGGTCTGTTTGCAATACACGTGTATACACACTGCATGGTGTGTTGTATATCTGTTTCAGTTATCACCGTTTTGAATGTCATTGATATTCTATTATTGTCCAATAAATTAAACATAGCTGGCAAAAAACATTAAAGAACCATTATCAACTATTAGAACCATAACTTACATGTCACACACATAAAAAGGCACTCAAATGTGTAAAACTAAAAAAGACACACAAGACCACAAACAAACAAAAAAACTACATCTATTCTGATATACCAGACCAGTCTGATGCCTGTTGGCCAGTAACCCTTCCCTCATTTCTTTCATCAGTGTCCCGTATCATAACCAACAACAATGTACAAGTGCATGAACAGGAATTAATTACAAATGATTACAATCATACAGTACCAATAAAATAATGAATGACTACAACATGAACGCATAACTTAAGAAACTTCTGCTCGTTTTCAGCCCGAAAGTGTATCAGCTGCTGTGTCCTCCTGTGTCCCTGTGTGATACAGGACGGTATATATAAAGCACGTATCAATGTCTCCAAAGCAAGTAGTGTTGTACACCGATATCAAACGAAATTCTCTGCTAATGGTTAAAACTGTAGACATGTATGGAGTCCATTCAAGGCAGAGAAATGCGGGACTGTTGTGCAAATCAGCAATGTAACGTTAACGTTAGTGGTTAACAATTAGCGTTAGCATAGCAAGCTAATGATTTCAATTAAGAACATGGTTGCAAGTATATATGTACAGGACTGTACAGAGCACAAAACAAGACTGTCGTAATTTTTAAATCAATTATTTAAGCCGAAAATACTTTTACATTTATGGTTCTCTCTGCTCAATGTGGCAGCCATTGTAGCTTGTTGTGCAATGTATATGGCTACCCCTTGTTTACAAGTCAGCTCGCTTCCTCACTCGGTTACATGGGCCATACACCCCTTCGTCACCCCTTCGTCTTACCCCCAGCCCTTGATCAAAATGAGCATTGGGTCAGCCCTTAGTCTCGCGTGAACATCCAAAACCTAGGGTAAGGGGTGAGAGGTAGGGGTAAGATAGAGAAATAAGATTAAACTTTAAGCAGTGACAAGTTAATTTTGACAGCCCTAGTTTAAATACTTGTAGGTTTAAATCACTGATAAATCAGTGTATGTACTCCCATAAGTAAGACTGAGTTACACTTTTAGAAATTGTTTAATATTAAACTATTAAATTAAATAAACTATGAATGCAGCTGAATTTTCTTCAGGAGTAGAATTTTGGCATCAGAATTTTACTAAAAATCAATGTTTGGTCAAATAATTTAACAAGCTTCATTAAAAGTAAAACAGCAATTTGATCAAAAATAACTTCGGGAGACATGATATGTTGTTTACCTATTTCAAGGCAACAATGTGTTTATGACAGTAAACCAATTTTTAAATGATTTTATTGATAACTTTTATTTTTAAACAGAAATACAAAAATAAAACCAAAAATAAAGAATTAGGTAACATCAGGTTAAAATGTGAAACAAAGTAAAAATGGTAAGAGCTGCTGTTTATTATTTTTCTCGATGGCCACAGTTACACAGGAAGGAGGAATGCTGTACAAAAACTCAACAAGCCAAAAGTTTGTTTTCTGCTTTTCACATTCACAAAAAATGAAAGTTAAACAACATTTCAAAATCATGAACACATTCAGCGAAACAGTTTCAATGAAACTTCTTCATTCAAGACAAGTTTTATTGCAGCTCTGGTGTTCTCTCATGTTCAGATGAGCCCAGGAACATTAACTATTCTGTTAATTTTAATGCAAATGTGAATGTTTTTATATGACTCTTGTGACTTGTGTTTGAAGTTTTGTAAAATAAATAAATACATAAATTGACCTTTAAGTTATTATTTTAAAAACATGAATATTTGCTTTCATTTGATGTGGAAAAACACAATTTTAAGCTTTACTTGCGACATGACAGTTCATCCTTCTTTTATAGCCTGTCAGTGTCCTTCTCAATGCAAAGTGAACTTCCTCACAGTCTGCTATAAAGACTTGATATCATGCTGTCAGTTGCAGCAGAAGAAGAGAAGCTCCCATCAGATCACCTTCAATAGCAACCATGTTCTCTGTAGCTCTGATACTGCTGCTGGCTGCTGGATCCTGTGAGTCTCACTGAGGCAGAGACACTGACAGTATGATCACAGCACACTAACTGTTCACTGTTATTACACTGGTTCAATAATCAACATGTTTTCTACACAGGTGTGAAGTGTGAACAGTTGACACAGCCAGCCTCTGTGACTGTGCAGCCAGGTCAACGTCTGACCATCACCTGTCAGGTCTCTTATTCTCTTGGTAGCTACGCTACAGCTTGGATCAGACAGCCTGCAGGGAAAGGACTGGAGTGGATTGGATATGGCTGTGTTGGATGCACCACATACTACAAAGATTCACTGAAGAACAAGTTCAGTATCAGCTTTGACTCTTCCAGCAAGACAGTGACTCTAAATGGACAGAATGTGCAGCCTGAAGACACTGCTGTGTATTACTGTGCCAGAGAGCCACAGTAACACAAACCATCAGTAGACCTGAACAAAAACCCTCAGAGCCTGAACACTTGTAACATGAAGCCACCAGAGGAGGAGCCCTCAGACCACTAATGGTTTCAACACCAGCTCACTGTTACAGCAAGGAGAGAAACAGTCTAAGGTCTAACAATAAGTGATACATCATTGAATGTATATATAACCTTTTAACCTTTTATTACTGTGTACGATTTAATTTGTGTATTATTAGAATTAATATGGTTGTGGTGTTAATGTCACCTAAAATTTTACACAAATTAAAACGTGTCAGACAAAGGTCAAAACAGCTAACTTGGAGGGTTGACTCTGTTTCATTAGATATCTCCAGTCCAGATGTTTCCCTCCCTGTCTGGTCTTCGGGCTCTTTTGTCTAACATCTAGATTAGTCTAGATTCCATCGGGGTGCTGATGGTTCTCTACCCCTAAATATAACAATGGAATCTAATCGCAAAGACTTTATACATTTGATTGGGCTGTACAATAAACCTCATTTGCATATCTGCAAACATGTCTCTCCTGATTGAATTGACTCCAGTTAGACCAACGTTGATGCTTAAAACCAAGGAGAGAAACTGACATATTTAGCAATGAAAAAGTAAAAGTAATAAAATTTGGTTTAGTATAATATTTAATATAATATTAAATATCTTCTTTAGATTTTTAAAAATGGTAATTTACAAATGAATCCTCAAAAAAAATTAGTTTCAATTTCATAACATTGTTATACATTGTTAACCACTAATGGTTTCAACATGAACATTAACAGTACAATCAATCAATTGAAATATTCTGACTTAACAATCAGTGATACATCATTGTATGCATATATAACCTTTCATGTGGTGAAAAAATCAGTGATTAACTACAGTATAAATTAATCCTCAAAAGGTCTGTTTCTCTTCCATAATATCGTTATTTAAATTTTCATTAACAATCAAACATATGTTTGTCAGAGATTCAGGTTTCACCTTCTCTTTATATGAGAACAGTTGAACGTTTCATCTTCATTTTGATTTATTCAAATATACTTTAGTCAGCTGATTTACTATCATCAGTATGTAAATCAGCCTCCTTGTTTGTTGCCTCATAAAGAAGTGAAGTGCATGTGTCAGTGAGAGACAGAAGAGCTGACATCAGTTCAGCTTCAACATCAACATGTTCTCTGTAGCTCTGATACTGCTGCTGGCTGCTGGATCCTGTGAGGAGCTTTCAGTGGATTCACACTAATACACACATTAGAAACACTGAATAGTCAGATGGATGATGGAGATAATGTTGATTTGTGTTTCCACAGGTGTGAACAGCATTGATCTATATCCAGACAGACTCAATGGTTGTGCAGCCTGGACAGTCTCTGATCATCAGCTGTCAGGTCTCTGGTTATTCTTTGACTGATGACAGCTATGCAACAGGTTGGATCAGACAGAGTGAAGGAAAACCAATGGACTGGATTTCCCATCAGTGGGGAACAAGTGGCCTTCGTCAAAATAATGCTCTGAAGAAGAAGTTCAGCTACAGCAGAGACACTTCGGCTCTAACAGTGACTCTAAAAGGACAGAATCTGCAGCGTGAGGACACAGCTGTGTATTACTGTGTACGTCTTCCCACAGTGATACAAACCACCAACAGACCTGTACAAATACCCAGCAACCAGCACGACTCAACCACACACACTTTGTAAAAATAGTGTAAACAAATAAATGGGAGGGATTGTCGATATAATAATAATATATTTGAGAAATTTGTCACTACAAGGATGTCAGGTTTTGTATATGACAAAAAGAAGAAAAACGTATTTCCTATTACATACAAAGAGCTCGATTAGGCAAAAAACATTTGAAAAAAGGAAGATTAACGTACCCTTGTAAGGGGAGGGGGTACTCAGATGCTTTAGATCACATTGCTGTTTGTGTCTGTGGATATTATTTCTGCTATGAAATACAGTAGTTTGATGCTACAGGGACAGACAAGATGTATTTTAGACAGTATATTGAAGTAAAAAATATTTCTTATATATTTATTGGTGGAAATCAAAATGTTTATTTTCTTCTATAGAAGAAAATAAACATTTAGTCTTGAAATGTTGACGAGCAGCTGGCATGAAGTTTTTCATGCCCATATTACAATATTGTTATTTGGAGACTTAAACTGCATCCCATTAAATGGGACTTTGATATATTTACATTTACATATTTCTATTAATCTTTCATTTTACTTCATGTGCTGCCTATTGCTCTCAAAATGACTAATGAGAATCAGAGCCTTGATGCAAGATTAATTATGAATTATCACATTTTAAACCTTGTATCTTAAGGTGTCAGATGTAATTTGTATATTATTAGAATAAATCTGTTTGTGGTGTTAATACTGAAACGTTTTACACAAATTAAAACATGTCAGACAAAGGTCAGAACAGCTGACTTGGAGAGTTGACTCTGACTCAGTTTCAATAAATATCTCCAGTCCAGATGTTTCTTCCCTGTGAGGAGGAGTCAATGCAAAACTCAGATATCTTCCACCTCTACTTATCTGACAGCAGAGAGGAGGACAGAGAACAGTGGACACACAGTTTAACATGATGGACTATAGGACAGGACTGCTGCTTTTAACTATCTGCTGGGCAGGTGAAGATTTTCACCGATCTTTTATTTGACATAGCTTTTATGTATGTCATTAGCTTATTTCACTTGATGTTCTTTATCCTCTTGACAGGTGTTGATGGTCAGACTCTGACAGAATCTGAACCAGCGGTTAAAAGACCTGGAGAATCCCACAGATTGACTTGTACTACATCTGGATTCACATTCAGCAGCTACCATATGAACTGGGTCAGACAGGCTCCTGGAAAAGGACTGGAGTGGATCGCCTTTGTACACACAGGCAGTTCTTATCTCTTTTACTCCCAGTCAGTCCAGGGGAGATTCACCATCTCCAGAGATGACTCCAGCAGTAAAGTCTATCTGCAGATGAACAGTCTGAAGACCGAGGACACAGCAGTGTATTACTGTGCCCGAGAGACACAGTGAGAGACAATAATAGGAGAGTCATACAAAACTACTTCCTCTAATGACAGTCACCACTGGGAACATTCAGTTGACTCAGTATGACTTCTTTTGCCATGCTGTCAACAAGTTCTATTTATTAGTGCAGTGAAACCGTGTCCACAAGTACCATCATGAAGGTCATGCAAAATACTTTCATTAAATATCTCCAGTCCAGATGTGAGGAGGAGTTGATGTAAAACTCAGATAACTTCCAACTCTACTTATCTGAGTGCAGAGAGGAGGACAGAGAACAGTGGACACACAGTTTAACATGATGTTTTTTTTTATATCTTGACAGGTGTTGAGGGTCAGACTCTGACAGAATCTGAACCAGCGATTAAAATACATGGAGAATCCCACAGATTGACCTGTACAACATCTGGATTGTCATTTAGTGGCTACTATATGGCTCCTGGAAAAGGACTGGAGTGGATAGCGAGTATCCACAGTACTAACATCTCCTACTCTCAGTCAGTCCAAGGCCGGTTTACCGTCTCTAGAGAAAACAGCGGAGAGCAGCTGTCTCTGCAGATGAACAGTCTGAAGACTGAAGATTCTGTGACTGGAGTTGGTTGAGCAGCTGTACACAATCCTACAGTATTCTTACTGTGGCTGATGATGCCAAATAATGAAGATGATACATGAATCTAATATTTATATCATATACTTTATACATTATATTTTTATTACTATTTTTTTCCAATTTTCCGCCTAAATTTGACATACAATTTCATTTATAGATAATAAACTACCTTTAGTATCTACATTAACTAACGTCCTGATTTCCTGTAAAATATGACTCAGCATAAAGATCACTTGTTGGTGCCAAAAGCAGCACCAATCTGGTTGCTTAAATTAAACTACTTCAACTCCTGCAGTAAGAAACATTTCTCATCCTCCTTGGGTGGATAAACTCTGCACTGTCTCACACGACATGTCCTCAGGTCAAGTCATACAAAATGAGACAAAGCAGACACTTCAGTATGATTGATGTATGACTGGCTTTTAAGAAATCTGAATAATAAGAAGTAAAATTCATGCTGCATGATATTTGGTATATTTGGATATTTATTTCTGACATAACCACACATATGAAGGTAAACTATGTTGTTTATTACAGATGAGAAACTTGTAAATGGATGAACTAAAATAGTTTTCATCTATGTTAAAGGATTCAGTTTGTTACATTTTGTCACGTTTCAGTTCCTGAGCAGCTGTTTTCCTCTAAAAGGCTCCAAATTTCTCTGTAGTCTGTTTCTTTAAACATCTGCAAACACTCAAACCATTAAAAGTATTTTGCAAAATATATTACTACTCCCATGATTTTGGCTGCTGTCAATGTGTTCATGTTTGCAGCAAATACAGGCAGTAACCACATATTTGAAAAAATAAAATGCAGGTAGCAGCTACTACACAGCTTGGACCATAGCAGGGAAAGCACTGGAGTGAGTGTAGTGAGTGGAGAGGTGTTGCATCCACCAAACTACAAAGATTCACTTAAGAACAAGTTCAGTATCAAATTAAGACTCTCACAGTGACTCATCAGTAGACCTGAACAAAAACCCCTCAGAGCCTGAACACTTGTAACATGAAGCCACCAGAGGAGGAGCCCTCAGACCACTAATGGTTTCAACACCACCTTGATTTTTTTTAAATGGTTTTATCTACAGTACAGTATAAATGAATCCTCAAAAAGTCAGTTTCTCTTTCATAACATTGTTATTTCTTTTCATTAACAATTTAAATGTGTCTGTCAAAGAAGCAATTTCCACAATTCCACCACGACGCCTAGTCTTGTCAAGAGAATCATCTGGAAGGGCTTTGAAACTGAACTTGTCATTCAAAACTCTTTTCTTTCCCAAACTAAAGAGTGTCCGAAGGCACAAATCACAAAACGCATGTGCATTAATCCTACATCAGAAACATCTAGTGGTGTTAAAAGCGTTTGCGTTACCTCTTTATTATGGTGTTAATTTTGACAGCCCTAGTTTAAATACTTGTTGGTCTCAATCACTGATACATGATTGTCTGTACTCCCACAAGACAGACTGAATTACACTATTAAAAGTTGTTTAACATTAACTTACTTATATTCAAATGTTATGAAGTGACATACAGTAAAAACAAGTATTAGGTAATATCAGGTTACAAATGTGAAACAAAGTCAAAATGGTAAGAGATACAGTGAGATGATTTGTGAAAACAGTTAGGAGAAAGCAAAAAAAGGAGGAGTCGATGCAAAACTCAGATATCTTCCACCTCTACTTATCTGACAGCAGAGAGGAGGACAGAGAACAGTGGACACACAGTTTAACATGATGGACTATAGGACAGGACTGCTGCTTTTAACTCTCTGCTGGGCAGGTGAAGATTTTCACCGATCTTTTATTTGACATAGCTTTTATGTATGTCATTAGCTTATTTCACTTGATGTTCTTTATCCTCTTGACAGGTGTTGATGGTCAAACGCTGACAGAATCTGAACCAGCGGTTAAAAGACCTGGAGAATCCCACAGATTGACCTGTACAACATCTGGATTCACATTCAGCAGCTACCATATGAACTGGGTCAGACAGGCTCCTGGAAAAGGACTGGAGTGGATCGCCTTTGTACACACAGGCAGTTCTTATATCTCTTACTCCCAGTCTGTCCAGGGGAGATTCACCATCTCCAGAGATGACTCCAGCAGTAAAGTCTATCTGCAGATGAACAGTCTGAAGACCGAGGACACAGCAGTGTATTACTGTGCCCGACAGACACAGTGAGAGACGATAATAGGAGAGTCATACAAAAACTACTTCCTCTAATTACAGTCACCACTGGGAACATTCACTTGACTCAGTATGACTTCTTTTGCCATGCTGTCAACAAGTTCTATTTATTAGTGCAGTGAAACCGTGTCCACAAGTACCATCATGAAGGTCATGCAAAATACTTTCATTAAATATCTCCAGTCCAGATGTGAGGAGGAGTCGATGTAAAACTCAGATAACTTCCAACTCTACTTATCTGAGTGCAGAGAGGAGGACAGAGAACAGTGGACACACAGTTTAACATGATGTTTTTTTTTATATCTTGACAGGTGTTGAGGGTCAGACTCTGACAGAATCTGAACCAGCGATTAAAATACCTGGAGAATCCCACAGATTGACCTGTACAACATCTGGATTGTCATTTAGTGGCTACTATATGGCTCCTGGAAAAGGACTGGAGTGGATAGCGAGTATCCACAGTACTAACATCTCCTACTCTCAGTCAGTCCAAGGCCGGTTTACCGTCTCTACAGAAAACAGCGGAGAGCAGCTGTATCTTCAGATGAACAGTCTGATGACTGATGATTCTGTGACTGGAGTTGGTTGAGCAGCTGTACACAATCCTACAGTATTCTTACTGTGGCTGATGATGCCAAATAATGAAGATGATACATGAATCTAATATTTATATCATATACTTTATACATTATATTTTTATTACTATTTTTTTTCCAATTTTCCCGCCTAAATTTGACATATAATTTTTCATTTATAGATAATAAACTACCTTTAGTCTCTACATTAACTAACGTCCTGATTTCCTGTAAAATATGACTCAGCATAAAGATCACTTGTTGGTGCCAAAAGCAGCACCAATCTGGTTGCTTAAATTAAACTACTTCAACTCCTGCAGTAAGAAACATTTCTCATCCTCCCTGGGTTGATAAACTCTGCACTGTCTCACATGACATGTCCTCAGGTCAAGTCATACAAAATGAGACAAAGCAGACACTTCAGTATGATTGATGTATGACTGGCTTTTAAGAAATCTGAATAATAAGAAGTAAAATTCATGCTGCATGATATTTGGTATATTTGGATATTTATTTCTGACATAACCACACATATGAAGGTAAACTATGTTGTTTATTACAGATGAGAAACTTGTAAATGGATGAACTAAAATAGTTTTCATCTATGTTAAAGGATTTAGTTTGTTACATTTTGTCACGTTTCAGTTCCTGAGCAGCTGTTTTCCTCTAAAAGGCTCCAAGTTTCTCTGTATGTCTGTTTCTTTAAACATCTGCAAACACTCAAACCATTAAAAGTATTTTGCAAAATATATTACTACTCACATGATTCTGGCTGCTGTCAATGTGTTCATGTTTGCAGCAAATACAGGCAGTAACCAAATATTAGAAAAAATAAAATGCAGGTAGCAGCTACTACACAGCTTGGACCATAGCAGGGAAAGCACTGGAGTGAGTGTAGTGAGTGGAGAGGTGTTGCATCCACCAAACTACAAAGATTCACTTAAGAACAAGTTCAGTATCAAATTAGGACTCTCACAGTGACTCATCAGTAGACCTGAACAAAAACCCCTCAGAGCCTGAACACTTGTAACATGAAGCCACCAGAGGAGGAGCCCTCAGACCACTAATGGTTTCAACACCACCTTGATTTTTTTTAAATGGTTTTATCTACAGTACAGTATAAATGAATCCTCAAAAAGTCAGTTTCTCTTTCATAACATTGTTATTTCTTTTCATTAACAATTTAAATGTGTCTGTCAAAGAAGCAATTTCCACAATTCCACCACGACGCCTAGTCTTGTCAAGAGAATCATCTGGAAGGGCTTTGAAACTGAACTTGTCATTCAAAACTCTTTTCTTTCCCAAACTAAAGAGTGTCCGAAGGCACAAATCACAAAACGCATGTGCATTAATCCTACATCAGAAACATCTAGTGGTGTTAAAAGCGTTTGCGTTACCTCTTTATTATGGTGTTAATTTTGACAGCCCTAGTTTAAATACTTGTTGGTCTCAATCACTGATACATGATTGTCTGTACTCCCACAAGACAGACTGAATTACACTATTAAAAGTTGTTTAACATTAACTTACTTATATTCAAATGTTATGAAGTGACATACAGTAAAAACAAGTATTAGGTAATATCAGGTTACAAATGTGAAACAAAGTCAAAATGGTAAGAGATACAGTGAGATGATTTGTGAAAACAGTTAGGAGAAAGCAAAAAGGAGGAGTCGATGCAAAACTCAGATATCTTCCACCTCTACTTATCTGACAGCAGAGAGGAGGACAGAGAACAGTGGACACACAGTTTAACATGATGGACTATAGGACAGGACTGCTGCTTTTAACTCTCTGCTGGGCAGGTGAAGATTTTCACCGATCTTTTATTTGACATAGCTTTTATGTATGTCATTAGCTTATTTCACTTGATGTTCTTTATCCTCTTGACAGGTGTTGATGGTCAAACGCTGACAGAATCTGAACCAGCGGTTAAAAGACCTGGAGAATCCCACAGATTGACCTGTACAACATCTGGATTCACATTCAGCAGCTACCATATGAACTGGGTCAGACAGGCTCCTGGAAAAGGACTGGAGTGGATCGCCTTTGTACACACAGGCAGTTCTTATATCTCTTACTCCCAGTCTGTCCAGGGGAGATTCACCATCTCCAGAGATGACTCCAGCAGTAAAGTCTATCTGCAGATGAACAGTCTGAAGACCGAGGACACAGCAGTGTATTACTGTGCCCGACAGACACAGTGAGAGACGATAATAGGAGAGTCATACAAAAACTACTTCCTCTAATTACAGTCACCACTGGGAACATTCACTTGACTCAGTATGACTTCTTTTGCCATGCTGTCAACAAGTTCTATTTATTAGTGCAGTGAAACCGTGTCCACAAGTACCATCATGAAGGTCATGCAAAATACTTTCATTAAATATCTCCAGTCCAGATGTGAGGAGGAGTCGATGTAAAACTCAGATAACTTCCAACTCTACTTATCTGAGTGCAGAGAGGAGGACAGAGAACAGTGGACACACAGTTTAACATGATGTTTTTTTTTATATCTTGACAGGTGTTGAGGGTCAGACTCTGACAGAATCTGAACCAGCGATTAAAATACCTGGAGAATCCCACAGATTGACCTGTACAACATCTGGATTGTCATTTAGTGGCTACTATATGGCTCCTGGAAAGGACTGGAGTGGATAGCGAGTATCCACAGTACTAACATCTCCTACTCTCAGTCAGTCCAAGGCCGGTTTACCGTCTCTACAGAAAACAGCGGAGAGCAGCTGTATCTTCAGATGAACAGTCTGATGACTGATGATTCTGTGACTGGAGTTGGTTGAGCAGCTGTACACAATCCTACAGTATTCTTACTGTGGCTGATGATGCCAAATAATGAAGATGATACATGAATCTAATATTTATATCATATACTTTATACATTATATTTTTATTACTATTTTTTTTCCAATTTTCCCGCCTAAATTTGACATATAATTTTTCATTTATAGATAATAAACTACCTTTAGTCTCTACATTAACTAACGTCCTGATTTCCTGTAAAATATGACTCAGCATAAAGATCACTTGTTGGTGCCAAAAGCAGCACCAATCTGGTTGCTTAAATTAAACTACTTCAACTCCTGCAGTAAGAAACATTTCTCATCCTCCCTGGGTTGATAAACTCTGCACTGTCTCACATGACATGTCCTCAGGTCAAGTCATACAAAATGAGACAAAGCAGACACTTCAGTATGATTGATGTATGACTGGCTTTTAAGAAATCTGAATAATAAGAAGTAAAATTCATGCTGCATGATATTTGGTATATTTGGATATTTATTTCTGACATAACCACACATATGAAGGTAAACTATGTTGTTTATTACAGATGAGAAACTTGTAAATGGATGAACTAAAATAGTTTTCATCTATGTTAAAGGATTTAGTTTGTTACATTTTGTCACGTTTCAGTTCCTGAGCAGCTGTTTTCCTCTAAAAGGCTCCAAGTTTCTCTGTATGTCTGTTTCTTTAAACATCTGCAAACACTCAAACCATTAAAAGTATTTTGCAAAATATATTACTACTCACATGATTCTGGCTGCTGTCAATGTGTTCATGTTTGCAGCAAATACAGGCAGTAACCAAATATTAGAAAAAATAAAATGCAGGTAGCAGCTACTACACAGCTTGGACCATAGCAGGGAAAGCACTGGAGTGAGTGTAGTGAGTGGAGAGGTGTTGCATCCACCAAACTACAAAGATTCACTTAAGAACAAGTTCAGTATCAAATTAGGACTCTCACAGTGACTCATCAGTAGACCTGAACAAAAACCCCTCAGAGCCTGAACACTTGTAACATGAAGCCACCAGAGGAGGAGCCCTCAGACCACTAATGGTTTCAACACCACCTTGATTTTTTTTAAATGGTTTTATCTACAGTACAGTATAAATGAATCCTCAAAAAGTCAGTTTCTCTTTCATAACATTATTTCTTTTCGTTAACAATCTAAAATGTGTCTGTCAGAGAAGCAATTTCCACAATTCCACCACTACCCCTAGTCTTGTCAAGAGAATCATCTGGAAGGGCTTTGAAACTGAACTTGTCATTCAAAAGTCTTTTCTTTCCCAAACTAAAGAGTGTCCGAAGGCACAAATCACAAAACGCATGTGCATTAATCCTACATCAGAAACATCTATTGGTGTTAAAAGCGTTTGCGTTAACTCTTTATTATGGTGTTAATTTTGACAGCCCTAGTTTAAATACTTGTTGGTTTCAATCACTGATACATGATTATCTGTACTCCCACAAGATGGACTGAATTACACTATTAAAAGTTGTTTAACATTAACTTACTTATATTCAAATGTTATACAGTGACATACAGTAAAAACAAGTATTAGGTAATATCAGGTTACAAATGTGAAACAAAGTCAAAATGGTATGACATGTGGTGAGATGATTTGTGAAAACACAAAATACAGTTAGGAGAAAGCAAAAAAAGGAGGAGTCGATGCAAAACTCAGATATCTTCCACCTCTACTTATCTGACTGCAGAGAGGAGGACAGAGAACAGTGGACACACAGTTTAACATGATGGACTATAGGACAGGACTGCTGCTTTTAACTATCTGCTGGGCAGGTGAAGATTTTCACTGATCTCGATTTAAATTTTTCCTTAAACATTACCAAAATAGAAATGCAACTGATTGATGTTTTCAATTTGACAGGTGTCGATGGTCAGACTCTGACAGAATCTGAACCAGCAGTTAAAAAACCTGGAGAATCCCACAGATTGACCTGTACAACATCTGGATTGTCATTCAGTAGCAACTGGATGGCCTGGATCAGACAGGCTCCTGGAAAAGGACTGGAGTGGGTTGCAAATATCAGACAGGACAGTGCAAGCATCTACTACTCTCAGTCAGTTCGAGGCCGGTTTACCGTCTCCAGAGACAACAGCAGAGAGCAGCTGTATCTGCAGATGAACAGTCTGAAGACTGAAGATTCTGCTGTTTATTATTGTGCTCGAGAGCCACAGTGACTCGAGTTGGTCGAGCAGCTGTACAAATACTACAAAACTCATTCTTTAAGTGTGATATTGCACAATTTTGAAACATTTTTCATAAAATGTATGTATTTAAACATTTTATTATTTTGTTACATTTTGTTGTTTTTGGGTTGCTAAATTGTTTTATATTCTGTAATTTCATTTCCATACGTTTTTATCTTAAATTAATAATCCTCCTTGCATTAAACACATTCTTGAAAACCATTAAATAGATGCAAGGTCCTAAGACAACAATCTGGTTGCTGAAATTAAATTTATTAAACACTTAAACAATTTATTTTCACATTTCTACAAAGTAAGACACAATACTGTCTGTAAATGATATGATGTGGAATCTATGAGAATGAAAAATAATGTTGATTTTTCTTTTACAAAATCACTGGAGGACAGTCAGTGTCTAGTTTCTCTCTGTTACTAAAAGGAGAAACAGATCTGCTGATCTCATTGATCTTAACTGACTGATACTCAAACTCTGAAATCATTTAAATTCCTTTTTAATAAAATCAATAGGTAAATAAGAATATATCACTATTTACATAACATACTTTTAATTTCCTAAAATCATTTCTAAGAGAAAGTAACTGAAGGTGGAGATGAATGATGACAGTTTTTGACGTTAATGTTTAGAGTGAATTTACTTGTGTTGTGTAAGGAGATACCTATTTTATATAAAAAAGATTATTAATGTTTGAAGATAGAATAATAATAATATACTCATTAAGGATTTTTTTGTTGTGTATTAACATAAAAAAAACATCTAGAAAATAAGTAGAGACAATATTGACAGTTTAATGCAATACAGTTATCTGTACCTAACTAGTTATGAAGAAATAAAAAATGATATGCAAATTTTCACTCTGCAGATATAATACCACTGAACAAACTCTTCTATTGACTCCAGTTAGACCAACGTTGATGCTTCATATGTTTGATTTTATGCAAACTCAGTGACCTTCCTTGTTTCTCAGCTATAAAAACATCACATCAGGCTGTCAGTGGAGTTCACAGCACGTCAGTTTCAACATAAACCATGTTCTCTGTAGCTCTGCTGCTGCTGGTGGCAGCTGGATGTGAGTCTCTCTGGATTTGTCAAAGTCAACAGTTCTTCTTTTGCAGTATAACTATCATTTGTTACAAAACCTTTTCTTTTTTTAACAGGTGTGAAGGGTGAACAGTTGACACAGCCAGCCTCTGTGACTGTGCAGCCAGGTCAACGTCTGACCATCACCTGTCAGGTCTCTTATTCTCTTGGTAGCTACGCTACAGCTTGGATCAGACAGCCTGCAGGGAAAGGACTGGAGTGGATTGGAATTAAACGTACTGCAGATTCATACTACAAAGATTCACTAAAGAACAAGTTCAGTATCGACTTAGAGACTTCCAGCAAGACAGTGACTCTAAATGGACAGAATGTGCAGCCTGAAGACACTGCTGTGTATTACTGTGCCAGAGAGCCACAGTAACACAAACCATCAGTAGACCTGAACAAAAACCCTCAGAGCCTGAACACTTGTAACATGAAGCCACCAGAGGAGGAGCCCTCAGACCACTAATGGTTTCAACACCAGCTCACTGTTACAGCAAGGAGAGAAACAGTCTAAGGTTCTTATTAAAATAAAACATTAACAGTACAATTAATCAATTTAAATACTCTGACATAATAATCAGCAATACATCATTAAAAGTATTCATAACCTTTCAGGTGGAAAAAATTCATCGATTTAACTACAGTATAAATTAATCTTTTCTCTTCCAACATATCATGATTTATTTACTTTTCATTAACAATCAACCATGTTTGTCAGAGATTCAGGTTCCACCTCCTTAAGTGAAAACACCTGAACATTTTATCTTCATTTTGATTTATTCAAATATACTTTACTCAGCTGATTTACTATCATCAGTATGTAAATAAGCCTCCTAGAGTGTTACCTCATAAAAATGTGATGTGTGTGTGTATCAGTGAGAGACAGAAGAGCTGACATCAGTTCAGCTTCAACATCAACATGTTCTCTGTAGCTCTGATACTGCTGCTGGCTGCTGGATCATGTGAGGAGCTTTCAGTGGATTCACACTAATACACACATTAGAAACACTGAATAGTCAGATGGATGATGGAGATAATGTTGATTTGTGTTTCCACAGGTGTGAACAGTATTGATCTCATCCAGACAGACTCAATGGTTGTGCAGCCTGGACAGTCTCTGACCGTCAGCTGTCAGGTCTCTGGTTATTCTTTGACTGATAACAGCTATGCAACAGGTTGGATCAGACAGAGTGAAGGAAAACCAATGGACTGGATTTCCCATCGGTGGGGTGGAGGAGACTTTTACCAAAATAATGCTCTGAAGAACAAGTTCTTTTACCACACACACACACATCTACTAGCTCGGTGACATTACCAGGAATGAATCTACAGCCTGAGGACACAGCTGTGTATTACTGTGTGCGTGTACACAGTGATGTAAAACCACCAATAGACCTGCACAAATACCCAGCAACCAGCATGTGACTTAAACATAAATTTACATGAGATTGCTGTGGATTAAAACCTCAAATAATGTTCAACTTAACATGTACTATACAAACAGTCTTTATTATGGTTAAATGATGGGTAACACTTTATAACAATGGGACTGGAAACGTTTTTTACCCATCAAATAATACATATTGTCAAGTAGTAAATTATTAAAAACTAAAATTCATAAATATCCTACTTGGGTGAGCATTGTTATCAGGCATTACTGTTCAAGTGCCTTATGTTGTTGTGAATACAACAACCATAACAATGCATCTGCTGTATTTTGTGTAAATGTAGTGACCTCAGTATTATTTTGTCAACCCACTCCTAAAATTCTTAATACATTTAATTTTATGCCACCAATAATCATGTCATTTGTCAAAGTTAAAGATGGACCAGGTCAGCATTTTATTTGAAGGGTCACAAACATTATTATTTTTATTTTATTTTATGATTAAAACACTACAGGTTTTCTGAATATATGTATACTGCTTTGACTAGCCAGTTATTTGAAAAAGACATGAACATCATTAATAAATCAGAAATCCTGATGATTCAAATATCTTAATTGATGCATTAATTAACGTATTGTTACTGCATTAAGTCACGCATGAGATACTATTAATCCTTGTACATTAATTAGTCCAACTACTACATGAATTAATTCATGCTTTTTCCATGCATTAAGTCATGCATGAATCCATGTCAATTCATGCATCATAATTATAAATGAAGTTCATTTGTTAACTTAGGTTGACCCACCCTCCCTTTCCCTCTCCTTCATCCATCCATCTTCCCCTCATCCTTTCCTGTTGCACACCTCTCTCATGTCTCATCTAGGTACCGTCTGGGTGTCTGTAAACTATTCGGGCAAAAACTGCTTCCGAGATGGAACCCCACTCTGAGTCTTCTCCACCCGGTCATCATGCATCCTCCCAGACCAGCCATCAGACGACATCCACAGCTATTCATCTATTTGCACATTCATAATGGTCATTTAATCTTTAACTTCCACATTGTTGTGGTTGGTTATTGCTAGTGAAAGTGTAACCAATAGAACAATACAAAACAAAAAGTGCCCTTGTCTCTGAATGTGATATTGTATCTAACAGAATGACAAGCAACTATAATTAAAAAAATTGAACAAATCAATCAATTATAATCAATTATACAAACTATAGTGCTGGTATCAATGGTTTCCTGATGCAAATCTTCAGTCTGTGCAGTGTACTTCTGTCCTGCTGACTGCTCTTGTACTTTGTGTGGCGCATCAGATGTCACATCTCCAGCCTCAGGATGATGAACACACTCACTCTTCTGCTGGTTGCTCTCTCTCTGCCCTGTGAGTTCTCCTGCTTCTTTTCTCAGACAACATGGACTGATGGTCAGTCAGTGACACCAGAAAACTTCCCGGATGACCGTCTCACTTTCTTCTGTTGTACAGGTCAGAGTATGGAGTATATTACTTCAGGTCAATAGTGAAAAAGCCTGGGAGACTCTGAGTCTCTCCTGCAGGGGATCTGGCTTCACATTTAGCTGCTGCAGCATGCACTGGATCAGCCAACCTGCAGGAGAAGGAATGGAATGGATAGGGAGAGGCTTCTCTGCTTCAAGCAGAAACACTTATGCCAGCAGTGTGCAGGGCCATGTAGAAATCAGTAGAGATGACAGCAACAGCATGGTGTATCTGAGACTGTCCAACTTAAAGCCAGAGGACTCTGCTGTGTATTACTGTGCAAAACACAGAGTAATTAAAGGAAGAAGAGAGGCTTGACAAAAATGTCATGCAATTTATTTTCAAGAATAACTACAGGTGGCAGTAGAAGATAAAATGTCAGATGACACCAAGGAGAATGTCACAGTGTCTCTAAACCAAACACACACGCAAACATGCACATTATAAAAAGCAACAGCTGCTGTTGTGGTTTGTGACTTCCTGTTTACATAATAAATTAAACATGCTTTTACAATAATGGTTAATAATGTTTCTATTTTTGATATCAAGCTGCATGTGTTGCATTAAATATATGCAGTAAATGGATGGCCCATCAAATATTTTTGGTATGAACTACATGTGACAGTTGAATAACTTGAAAATCATCATCACGTCAATAAAAACTGATGATCATAATGTAAAATCATGATTTCTTTCTCCCCAAATATGTACTGTGTTTCTCTTATATGAGGCGGAGTCAATGCAAATCTCTGACCTCTTCCATCTCTACATATGTGTTGCAGAGTGAAGGGCAGACACTAAATCACTGACATACACACTGTAGACTGGACAGAGACATCTGGCTTTAATAATGATCAGACCTGATTATTTGGTTGTTTTTCTCATCCTGTCATTTAACTGGGCAGGTAAGAATAATAGATGTTTTTTCTGACAAACTTCCTGGTACAAAGACAACATGGCTGCATTACAGTAACTAATGAGCTGTTTAAATGTCTGTAGGTACGGAGGGTCAAACACTGACTGAGTCTGAATCAGTGGTTAAAAGACCTGAAGAATCCCACAGACTGACCTGCACATATTCTGGGTTTGGTGGTAATATTGATAGTGCTTGGATCAGACAGGCTGCTGGGAAAGGACTGGAATGGATCGCTTACATCAGCAGTAGCAGTGGCAGCATCTTCTACTCTCAGTCAGTCAAAGGCCGGTTTACCGTCTCCAGAGACAACAGCAGACAGCAGGTGTATCTGCAGATGAACAGTCTGAAGACTGAAGATTCTGCTGTTTATTATTGTGCTCGAGAGCCACAGTGACACAGGAAGGAGCAACGCTGTACAAAAACTCAACATGTCAAAACAAGTCAAACCTTTGCTTTCTTCTTTTCTCATTCATAGAGTAAGCTTCAGATCAACATCATCAACACATTTAGATTAAGAGTTTCAATAAAACTGCTCCATTCAGACAGGTTTTATTGCAGATCCCCAAGATGTAGTTGAAGCAGACGATATTCTGTTAATTTGTTTATTCTGTAAATATAAATATATTTGTGACATGTTTGACTTGTATTAGACAATTTATGGTTAAAAATGAATGGAATTTAATTTTGTTTGTAGTAAGTTTGTAATAATAACTACATTTTCCTTTATATGTCAAAAATATATTTCGTAACACAATTCCAAGCTAAGACTTGTGACAGGACAGTCCAGCCTTCTTTTATAGCCTATCAGTGTCCTTCTCTATGCAAAGTGAACTTCCTCACAGTCTGCTATAAAGACTTGATATCATGCTGTCAGTTGCAGCAGAAGAAGAGAAGCTCCCATCAGATCACCTTCAATAGCAACCATGTTCTCTGTAGCTCTGATACTGCTGCTGGCTGCTGGATCCTGTGAGTCTCACTGAGGCAGAGACACTGACAGTATGATTACAACACACTGACTGTTCACTGTTATTACACTGATTCAACATGTTTTCCTCCACAGGTGTGAAGTGTGAACAGTTGACACAGCCAGCCTCTGTGACTGTGCAGCCAGGTCAACGTCTGACCATCACCTGTCAAGTCTCTTATTCTCTTGCTAGCTATCGCACAGCTTGGATCAGACAGCCTGCAGGGAAAGGACTGGAGTGGATTGGAATGAAATATACAGGAGATTCGTTCTACAAAGATTCACTGAAGAACAAGTTCAGTATCGACTTAGAGACTTCCAGCAAGACAGTGACTCTAAATGGACAGAATGTGCAGCCTGAAGACACTGCTGTGTATTACTGTGCCAGAGAGCCACAGTAACACAAACCATCAGTAGACCTGAACAAAAACCCCTCAGAGACTGAACACTTGTAACATGAAGCCACCAGAGGCGGAGCCCTAACCACTAATGGTTTCAACACCAGCTCACAGCCTGCACTCTTTCTTGAGTTTAAATACTTTGGGGTTTCATTCTCTGATCATTGGCTCTTCTCCCACAACAAAAACTGAATTATGTTATTTATGAATAATGTTTACATTGTTGCACACAACTGAAACAAAACCCTATTTGTATTATCAGGACTCAACATTTCAAATTTAAACAAAAGAGATAAGATAATGTTTGTCAATCTCAAACCAAGCATACAAGGTGATTTAATAAATGAAAACACATTTTTCTAATGATGACCCCCTTGATAACTTTAATATAGAAACAGTAACACTATTACATTATTTATCTTATTTACATTATCTGCCAAGTAAATACATGTGCTCAAATGTTACAGAGTGACTAACTGTAAAACATGGACTATAATGACATTACATTAAAAATGTAAATAGAATCTGAATTCTTAAGAATAACACAAATTACATTAAGGAGAAAGCCGTGACATGAAAATATGTTTTGAGGAAAGACTGAGAAAAGGACACTGTTCAATAAAAGGAGGAGTCAATGCAAAACTCAGATATCTTCCACCTCTACTTATCTGACTGCAGAGAGGAGGACAGAGAACAGTGGACACACAGTTTAACATGATGGACTATAGGACAGGACTGCTGCTTTTAACTCTCTGCTGGGCAGGTGAAGATTTTCACTGATATTGATTTGACATTTCCATTTGTATTACTGACATATCTTAACATAGCTTTAATTTATGTCATTATCTTATTCCACTTGATGTTTTTTATTCTCTTCACAGGTGTTGATGGTCAGACTCTGACAGAATCTGAACCAGCGATTAAAAGACCTGGAGAATCCCACAGATTGACCTGTACAACATCTGGATTCACATTCAGCAACTACCCTATGAACTGGGTCAGACAGGCTCCTGGAAAAGGACTGGAGTGGATCGCCTTTGTACACACAGGCAGTTCTCATTTCTTTTACTCCCAGTCAGTCCAGGGGAGATTCACCATCTCCAGAGATGACTCCAGCAGTAAAGTCTATCTGCAGATGAACAGTCTGAAGACCGAGGACACAGCAGTGTATTACTGTGCCCGACGGACACAGTGAGAGACGATAATAGGAGAGTCATACAAAAACTACTTCCTCTAATGACAGTCACCACTGGGAACATTCAGTTGACATATTACTTTTTTTTTGCCATACTGTCAACAAGTTCTGTGTATTATTGCGGTGGAACTGTGTCCAAATCAGAAGTACATGCAAGATGATCATCCAAATAACATTTTGGTAACATTTACAATTAAAAAGCTTCCACATGATTTTTAGATTTCAGTTTTTTATGAAACGTTTTTTTCTTATTTATACCAAATTTACACAATATCCTGGACATATCACATTTTACTGCCATAAAAAGAAAGAATGCAAATATTTAACAAATCAAAACCATCTTGCCATTTTTTCTCTGTTTTTTTAAAAATATACTTAGATTGTTTTAATACTGTATGTCTGTATTAAGATCTTAGCAAAAACTCTTCCCATTATGAAAGAAGCTGGATCTCGTTCTTTTGGTCATGACCCAGCCTTCATGACCATATGTGAGGGTAGGAACGAAAACTGACCGGTAGATCGAGAGCTTTGCCTTCTGGCTCAATTCTCTTTTTGTCACAACGGTACAATGAATTGAAAGTAACACCGCCCCCCCGCAGAGCTGATTCTCTGACCAATCTCGCGCTCCATTGTCCCCTCACTCGAGAACAAGACCCCATTGTATTTAAACTCCTTCACTTGGGGTAAGGACTCATTCCCTACCTCAGCAAAACTCTTCCCATTATGAAAGAAGCTAGATCAGAAAGGTCTGAGGACTAAAGTTGCTGTTTATTATTGTGCTTAAGAGCCACAGAAATTGAGTTTTTTGAGCAGCTGTATAAAATCCGAGAGAACTCATTCTTACTGGACTCATAAAGCACAACTGTCTCACATTTTGAATCCTTGAAGGGTAACCTTTACAAGTTGGTAGTAAATGTTAACACCTTATCATGAAAATCACATAGAAATGATGGTGGAATGATTTTTGTCAAAAGATATAAATACAAATACAAATATTAAATAAACTAAATCATAGTCCTCTAACCATCAGTTACAATAATGCATCTTCTGCTTTTCATTCACTGTCATGTTGGTCCTTGAGTGTATCCCAGCATGCATTGGGTGGTAAGCAGGGAACAAGCACAGAGCTTCAATAACAAACAAATCTTATTGGGTGTCACAAGTGAGTAATCTTCATGAACTTGTAAAAGTAGCAACCATTCCTGTTTTAAAACTCTAGAGGGCAGACGAGGACTGGCTTTAACACTTATCCCAGTGACGTCCATATACAGGAACAAAAGACAGGGAAGAAAAGCAATGATTGTTTTTATTTTTTTGTTTTCAGCCCCTAATGCTCCAGATATTGATGTTCTCCTCCGAATGACAATCTATTACAATCTTTTCTGCCATGAAATGACCATAAACCATCACAATGCCACATCCATATGTGCTGGCCACCACTGCTTCAATCAATCAGATGACATAATTATGCTTAAATTAATGTTGTGGTATTGATAATAACCCACAATATTTTAAAATAGCATTTAAAATGTACAAACTAATATGGACATTTCCTAGTTAATAAAAATTGATTCTAGTTTTATCAAAGATTTTTGTTTCCAGTCCAGATGTTTCCTCCCTGTGAGGAGGAGTCAATGCAAAACTCAGATATCTTCCACCTCTACTTATCTGACAGCAGAGAGGAGGACAGAGAACAGTGGACACACAGTTTAACATGATGGACTATAGGACAGGACTGCTGCTTTTAACTCTCTGCTGGGCAGGTGAAGATTTTCACTGAATTTAATTTGAAGATGTCCTTAAAACATCACCAAAATTAAAATCAATTGATTAATTTCTTTCTTTGACAGGTGTTGATGGTCAGACTCTGAGAGAATCTGAACCAGCAGTTAAAAGACCTGGAGAATCCCACAGACTGACCTGTACAACATCTGGATTGTCATTCAGTAGCTACTGGATGCACTGGATCAGACAGGCTCCCGGAAAAGGACTGGAGTGGGTTGCTACTGCTACTAATGCTGGCACCAAATATTACTCTCAG
This sequence comes from Percina caprodes, assembly GCA_013375575.1. Lineage (NCBI taxonomy): Eukaryota > Metazoa > Chordata > Actinopteri > Perciformes > Percidae > Percina > Percina caprodes. The sequence goes on along the minus strand of JABXJD010000002.1, from coordinate 11,201,878 downwards.
TCAGTTCAAGGCCGGTTTACCGTCTCCAGAGACAACAGCAGAGAGCAGCTGTATCTGCAGATGGACAGTCTGAAGACTGAAGATTCTGCTGTTTATTATTGTGCTCGAGAGCCACAGTGACTGGAGTTGGTTGAGCAGCTGTACAAAAATGCTACAGCACTCATTCTTTCAGGCTGGTAGTGTAATGCTGAGTGAAAGAGGACCCAAAAGCAGAGTAGGCAGGTAGGTGAGGATTCAAAAGGCAGTCTTTATTGAACAGTCCACGAAAAAACACAGGGAGCAGGCAGAGTTCAAGAGCAAGGGAAACCAAAAGGTACAAAATCTAAAGGCACAAAAACAGGTCCAGGGGAAGGCAAAAGGTCAGGGTAACAACACAGGGGATAGCTCACTGGTAAAAGGTCCAAGGGAACTGGAAACAAGTCCAGGAACACTGAAGCACATGACACAACGAGCTTAAAGATAGGACAAAAGGATCTGACGAGGCACAGGGGAAGCACAGGCATTAAATACACCAGGTAATTAGGTAACAAGAGGCAGGTGACTAGAGGGCAGGGAAGCAGGTGGAAAGGAGCGGGCAGGCACAGGAGGTCAAACTAGGGGCGAGACAAGACAAAAAACAGACTTCAAAATAAAACAGGAACCAGAACATGTAGACACTCGGGGAACACAGGACAAGACTAATAACACAAGACTGGGGAGAAAACTGACACAAACACAAGGAAGGCCAAAAAGGGAAAAAACATCCCAAACAAAACCCCAAACCACAACAGGTAGTGCACAAGTTTGGAATAATTGTATTACTGTGTGCGTGTACGCAACACAGTGATGCAAACCACCAACAGACCTGCACAAATACCCAGCAACCAGCAAGTGACTCAAACATAAATTTACATGAGATAAAAGTGTCAAATGTAAATGTAACATTTACTATACAAACAGTCTTTATCATGGTTACATGATAAAATGGTAACACTTTATAATAATGGGACTGGAAATCTTTTTGACCCGTCAAATAAAAAAAAGTAATAAGTTAGTTAAAAGTAAAATTCATAAATATCCTACTTGGGTGAGCATTGTTCCCAGGCATTACTATTTAAGTGCCTTATATTGTAAATACAGCAACCATAAAAATGCATCTGCAGTATACTGTATTTTGTGTCAATGTAGTGACCTCAGTATTACTTTGCCAACCCACCCTTCAAATTCTTAATACATTTAATTTTATGCCACCAATAATCATATCTTATTTTTTAATGTTGAAGATGAACCAGGTCAGCACTTTATTTGAAGGGCCACAAACATGATGTAGTAGTAGTAATGGTAGTAGTAATGGATGATGCATTTTTATTTAACCATGATTACAACACTACAGGTTTTCTGAACATATGTACACTGCTGTGACTGGTCAATTCTTTAAAGAAGACTTGAACAACATTAATAAATCAGAAATCTTGATCATGCAAAAACTCATGCATTAAATAACGTATTGTTCCTGCATTAAGTCATGCATGATATACTATTAATCCTTGTACATTACTAAAGTACTACATTAATTAATTCATGCTTTTTCATGCAGTGAAGTCATGCATGTATTCATGACAATTCATGTCCCATAATTATGAAGTGTAATCGATCAATACAACACAAAAAGTGCACTTGAGTGTGATATTGTATCTAACAAAGAATTACAAGCAACTATAATAAAAAACAAATAATAAATTATACAAACTATAACAAAGTGCTGGTTTTAGGAGCCACTCCTTCCCCATGATGCAAATCTTCAGTCTGTGCAGTGTACTTCTGTCCTGCTGACTGCTCTTGTACTTTGTGTGGAGCATCAGATGTCACATCTCCAGCCTCAGGATGATGAACACACTCACTCTTCTGCTGGTTGTTCTCTCTCTGCCCTGTGAGTTCTCCTGCTTCTTGCTGTTTTATCTTTTCTCTGATAACATGGACTGATGGTCAGTCAGTAAAACCAGAAAACTTCTGACTGTCTCACTTTCTTCTGTGGTTCCTCTGTCTCTTATATTTCTTCAGATTGTACAGGTCAGAGTATGGAGTCCATTCCTTCCAGTTCAGTAGTGAAAAAGCCCGGGGAGACTCTGAGTCTCTCCTGCAGGGGATCTGGCTTCACATTTAGCTGCTGCACCATGCACTGGATCAGACAACCTGCAGGAGAAGGAATGGAATGGATAGGGAGAGGCTTCTCTGCTTCAAGTAGTAACACTTATGCCAGCAGTGTGCAGGGCCATGTAGAAATCAGTAGAGATGACAGCAACAGCATGGTGTATCTGAGACTGTCCAACTTAAAGCCAGAGGACTCTGCTGTGTATTACTGTGCAAAACACACAGTGGTTAAAGGAAGCAGAGAGGCTTGACAAAAACGTCATGCAATTTTATTTTCAAGAATAACTACAGGTGGCAGTAGAAGATAAGACGTCAGATGACACTAAGGAGAATGTCAGAGTGTCTCTAAACCAAACACACACGCAAACATACAGTTCTTGTACATTATAAAAAGCAACAGCTGCTGTTGTGGTTTGTGACTTCCTGTTTACATTACAGTAAATTAAACGTGCTTTTATAATAATGGTTAATAATGTTTCTATTTTTGATATTGAGCTCCAGGTGTTGCATGATATATCCAGTAAATTGATGGCCCATCAAATACTGCTGAGCAGAATATATAAATACATTAAATTTGGTTATGAGCAAAATGTGACAGTTGAAAAACTTGAAAATCATCATCATCATTTGAAAACAAAATCATAATCATAATGTAAAATTATGATTTCTTTACCCCCAGATATGTGTTGATTTTCTGATTGAGGAGGAGTCAATGCAAATCTCTGACCTCTTCCATCTCTACATATGTGTTGCAGAGGGAAGGACAGAGTACAGTGAACACACAGTTTAACATGATGGACTATAGGACAGGACTGCTGCTTTTAATTTTCTGCTGGGCAGGTGAAGATTTTTATTGAAATTTGTTTGACACAGTTTTTATTTCTATAACTGATATATTTCACATTTTCTTTTTGTCTTGACAGGTGTTGATGGTCAGACTCTAATAGAATCTGAACCAGCAATTAAAAGACCTGGAGAATCCCACAGATTGACCTGTACAGCCTCTGGGTTTGACTTTGGTAGCTCTTGGATGGCCTGGATCAGACAGGCTCCTGGAAAAGGACTGGAATGGGTAGCAACTATTGAATATGATAGTGACAGAATCTTCTACTCTCAGTCAGTTCGAGGCCGGTTTACCGTCTCCAGAGACAACAGCAAACAGCAGCTGTATCTGCAGATGAACAGTCTGAAGACTGAAGATTCTGCTGTTTATTATTGTGCTCAAGACCCACAGTGACTGGAGTTGGTTGAGCAGCTGTACAAAATCCTACAGTATTCATTCTTTCAGAATGGTAGTGCACAAGCATGAAGTATTTTTCATAAAATGTATATGTTTAGCTTTAGCTGTACAAAATCCTGCAGATCCGGATCTTAGAAAGAAAATACAATTATTTAGCTCTTTTCTTTTATTATAATCATGAAAATGTGCCTTGAAAAAGATAAACATTATTAACCAACAACAAAAATATATCACGTTAATTTCAATGTATTGAATTTATTTAAAGGATAGCCACTTGAGATGTAGCATATCATTTTAAAGGGGTCCTATCAATTATCACTTCCTTACAAAACAGCCAACGACAGCAAAACAACCCTTGTCCAGCTATTGATAAAATAAATACTACATACACATTTCAGCAATGTGGCATCTAAAGTGGGAGTGACAAATAATGTTACATTTTCTTTCATAAAAACCTAAACATAAAAGTTTCTTAGTCCTCTAAATGGAAACACTTAGTTCTGCTTATCTCATTGACTTTGACTGAAACTACAATTTTATACTCAGACTCTTTGAGAGCTTGCTTCACCCCAACAAAAATAAAACATTTAGGTGCTGAATCAGCTGTGACTGATTCTTCATGTATTCATTTTGTTGTATTGTTCTCCATTTCATCATATCAACTGAATTTCAATATAAACAACTTGAAGACTGGAGAAGGAGTTGCTTTTTATTATTTTCTTGTAAGCCGTTGGGTTGAAAGATGAATGGATACTGTAGTAATACTGAAATAAGGCAAACTTTTACTTCCTTGGCTCTTGGAGAAAAAAACTATGTATTCTTTTGTCACATTGTTTTCTCTATTAGCAGCAATCCACCTCACTTAGCTGAACAATAACCTCTTAAATTAACATCTCACTGATGTTACAGCTTGTACTGCATACATTAAACTACACACCACACAATCTTAACCTCTTAGAAAAGCACACAGTTAACCTGCCCAAACAAACTGAAAATAAGAGAAACAATGAACAACATATTTAATGTATCTCTCTCTCTCTCTCTCTCTCTCTCTCTCTCTCTCTCTCTTTCTCTCTCTCTCTCTCTCTCTCTCTCTCTCAGAGTTGAGCACTCCTTTCCTTTCCTCCTTTCCTGTATCTCCCACTGCCACAATGTAAATTTACACACTGATGCATAATCCCCACCCATTCTGTCAACACAATATATAACAACTAATGTCATGGTTTTTGACTTCCAGTGTTATATGTGACATTTGTTTTCCACAACAAAAATGGTAATGATGTTCGTTTTTTGATTTTTAACAGCAGGTGTTATATAATTCACAGTATATATACATATTATATATATATATATATAGAGAGAGAGAGAGAGAGAGAGAGAGAGAGAGAGAGAGACAGAGACATTTATGCATGATATATCCAGAATATGGATGGCCATCAAATGCAAATGATGTAAATCATATTTTCCAGAGATGTGTTGCATTTCTCTAATAGAAGGAGGAGTCAATGCAAATCTCTGACCTCTTCCATCTCTACATATGTGTTGCAGAGTGAAGGGCAGACACTAAATCACTGACATACACACTGTAGACTGGACAGAGACAACTGGCTTTAATAATGATCAGACCTGATTATTTGGTTGTTTTTCTCATCCTGTCATTTAACTGGGCAGGTAAGAATAATAGATCTTTTTCTGACAAACTTCCTGGTACAAAGACAACATGGCTGCATTACAGTAACTAATGAGCTGTTTAAATGTCTGTAGGTACCGAGGGTCAAACACTGACTGAGTCTGAATCAGTGGTTAAAAGACCTGAAGAATCCCACAGACTGACCTGCACATATTCTGGGTTTGGTGGGGATTATACTAATGCTTGGATCAGACAGGCTGCTGGAAAAGGACTGGAATGGATTGCTTCCATCAGCAGTGCTAGTGGCTACATCTACTACTCTCAGTCAGTCAAAGACCGGTTTACCGTCTCCAGAGACAACAGCAGACAGCAGCTGTATCTGCAGATGAACAGTCTGAAGACTGAAGATTCTGTTTATTATTGTGCTCGAGAGCCACAGTGACACAGGAAGGAGCAACGCTGTACAAAAACTCAACATGTCAAAACAAGTCAAACCTTTGCTTTCTTCTTTTCTCAATCACATAATAAGCTTCAGATCAACATCATCAACACATTCAGAGAAACCGTCTCAATAAAACTGCTCCATTCAGACAGGTTTTATTGCAGATCCCCAATATGTAATTGAAGACAATAACTATTCTGTTAACCTGTTGACTCTGTTGTAAATATAAATTTGTCTGACATGTTTGACAATTTGTTTGAAGTTAATAATAATAACTATATATTCTTTTGTGTGTCAAAAACATATTTCATAACACAATTCCAAGCTATGACTTGTGACAGGACAGTTCATCCTTCTTTTATAGCCTATCAGTGTCCTTCTCTATGCAAAGTGAACTTTCTCACAGTCTGCTATAAAGACTTGATATCATGCTGTGAGTTGCAGCAGAAGAAGAGAAGCTCCCATCAGATCACCTTCAATAGCAACCATGTTCTCTGTAGCTCTGATACTGCTGCTGGCTGCTGGATCCTGTGAGTCTCACTGAGGCAGAGACACTGACAGTATGATTACAGCACACTGACTGCTCACTGTTATTACACTGGTTCAATATTTAACATGTTTTCCTCCACAGGTGTGAAGTGTCAGCAGTTGACACAGCCAGCCTCTGTGACTGTGCAGCCAGGTCAACGTCTGACCATCACCTGTCAGGTCTCTTATTCTGTTGGTAGCCACCACACAGCTTGGATCAGACAGCCTGCAGGGAAAGGACTGGAGTGGATTGGAAGTGGACGGGTTGGATACACCACATACTACAAAGATTCACTGAAGAACAAGTTCAGTATAAACTTAGAGATTTCCAGCAACACAGTGACTCTAAATGGACAGAATGTGCAGCCTGAAGACACTGCTGTGTATTACTGTGCCAGACAGCCACAGTAACACAAACCATCAGTAGACCTGAACAAAAACCCCTCAGAGCCTGAACACTTGTAACATGAAGCCACCAGAGGAGGAGCCCTCAGACCACTAATGGTTACAACACCAGCTCACTGTTACAGCAAGGAGAGATATAGACACAACACAAATGGTTCTTACAGAAATGAAATGTAACACAGTACAATTAATCAATTTAAACACTCTGATATTGAAATCAGTGATTAGAAACACATTAGAAACACTGAATAGTCAGATGAACCACACACACATGTTCTAAATGTGAACTTTAATAAAGACAGCATTCTTTGCAGCGTTAGTAAACATTAATGGTTTTGGAGTTATTTTTCCTGTCCAATACAATGGGATAGAAAATAATAAATAATAAATAATTTTAAACAGCAGGTATATATCTTCACACATAGGATTTAAACTTCCCTTCTGGTATTTGGTCTTGATGAAAAAAGCTCTAAACTGCTACAGCGTGAGTTAATGATCATTGAAGGACATTGTACTTTATTTCCCATTATTTTCTATCAGTCCAGAAATCAGTTTCATATTTCACAGTTTCCTCTGCTGTTGTAGAGATACTCTACTTATGGAAATGTCTCTTTATGATATTTTCCCATTTTAAACCTGTAGAGGGAGGTCTATGCAAACTCTTCTTCTCTTATAAACACACATCTTGTGCCAGAAAACTGGGACGGTTTGATATATTTCTGAAACAGTCAGATCAGAGCTCTTAACAACTTCTCCCAGAATGGAACATACCATTATCTGGAGTTTGTTAGTTGTAGTTACTATCCATGGTGAGAATATAATAATTCTGATTTACTTCTTTAGTAAATGACCAACCTGTGATTTACAAGTTTGTTGGATGATTATCACAATTTCTTTCCTTACAGGAGTTTGGAGTGAGATCAAACTGGACCAGTCTCCCTCTGAGGTGAAAACACCTGGAGAGACAGTGAAGATGTCATGTATCATATCTGGTTATAGCATGACAAGCTATAATATTCACTGGATACGACAGAGACCAGGGGGAGCTCTGGAGTGGATTGGAAGGATGAATACAGGTTCAAACTCTGCTATCTATGGCAGCTCCTTTCAAAGCCGTTTCATCATGACTGAAGATGTTCCCAGCAGCACTCAGTACCTCGAGGTCCAGAGCCTGACAGCAGCAGATTCTGCCGTTTTCTTCTGTGCTCGACAGACACAGTGACTGAAGACAGTGGAGCAGCTGCACAAAAACCTCCACAGACAACAAACAGCAATGTGATCTCACTGTAATGACATCTGAGTTTTTTCTGAAAAGCACTTTGATATATCCACATACAATTTCTACCTATTTTGTACTCACGTTTGCATATTTGTTTTTATAATGATGTTACATCCTTTACAGTAATATAGTTATTTCAATTGTCAAACCATTATCTAAATTGCCAAAGTGTTATTCATAAATACTAACCATGAATGGTAAAATAGTATGTTGTCTTAAACTATTCTAGATGTTGGTGATCAGTATGAAACCGATTATTTATATTATTGTAAATGTTCTCATGTGCTGCCCATTCTGCTCACAGAAACCAATGAGAAACAGAGCCTTGATACCAAGATTGAACATAATTTAAAAAATCTGAATAAACCTGCTTAAAAAACAGGTAATTTGTATATTATAAGAATACATGTGGCTATAGTGTTATTGCTGATAAACATGTTACACAAATTAAGACTCTTGCACATTAATTTCCCAGTTTCATTAAATATCTCCAGTCCAGATGTTTCTTCCCTGTGAGGAGGAGTTAATGCAAAACTCAGATATCTTCCACCTCTACTTATCTGACAGCAGAGAGGAGGACAGAGAACAGTGGACACACAGTTTAACACGATGGACTATAGGACAGGACTGCTGCTTTTAATTATCTGCTGGGCAGGTGAAAATTTTCACTGATATTTATTTGACACAGTTTTAATTTCTAAAACTGACATATTTCACATTTTCTGGTGTTGATGGTCAGACTCTAATAGAATCTGAACCAGTGGTTAAGACCTGGAGAATCCCACAGATTGACCTGTACAGCCTCTGGGTTTGACTTTGGTAGCGCTTGGATGGCCTGGATCAGACAGGCTCCTGGAAAAGGATTGGAATGCGTAGCAACTATTGAATATGATAGTGACAGAATCTTCTACTCTCAGTCAGTTCGAGGCCGGTTTACCGTCTCCAGAGACAACAGCAGAGAGCAGCTGTATCTGCAGATGAACAGTCTGAAGACTGAAGATTCTGGTGATTCTGGTTTATTATTCTGCTCGAGAGCCACAGTGACTGAATTTGGTTGTGCAGGTGAACAAAATCCTGCAGATTCGGTTCTTATAGATATATTATTTGAAAGAAAATGCTAATTTTTTTAGCTTTTGTTGTTTTTAATGAAATCACGAAAATGTGCCCTGAAAAAGATAATAATAATAATTATTATTATTAACTAACCACAAACAAAAATATTGTTTCAATTTATTGAATTTATTTAAAAGATAGCCCCTTGAGATGTAGCATATCATTTTAGAGGGGGTTCTATCAATTATGACTTCCTCACAAAACAGCCTAAGAAAGCAAAACTATCTTTGTAAAGCTATTAATAAAATAAATATTACATACACATTTCAACCATGTGGCATCTAAAGTGGGAGTTACAAATAATGTTACATGTCATACAATGTCAGAAAAACCCTAAACAGCATCGGTCTCAAGTTTCTCTGTTCCCTATGGATGTGATTGACTGCCATTCAAAACTGCAATGTTATACTGCCCCTTTGAGAGCTTGCTTCACCCCAAGAAAAATAAAACATTTAGGTGCTGAATCAGCTATGACTGCTTTGTCATGTATTTACATTACATTTCGTTGTATAGTACTCCATTGTATCATTTCAAATCAAGTTCAATATAAACAGCTAGAAGACGGAAGAAGCTGCTGTTTATTCTTGTGTTTGTAAGCCATTGGGTTGGAAGCTGAATGGATACTAATACTGAAATAAGGCAAACTTTTACTTCTTTGACTCTTGGAGGAAAAACGATGTATTCCTTTTAGCAGTAATCCACCTCACTTAGGTAAACAATAACCTTTTAAATTCGTCTTAGACTAACATTACAGCTTGTACTGTATACATTGAACTACACACCACACAATCTTACCTTCTTAGAAATGCACACAGTTGAAAAATTGTCCGAACAAAAATAAGAGAATCAAATGAACAACATCTTTAACGTTATATCTCAGTCTGTTTCAAAAACCACTCTTTCTCTCTCTTTCTCTCTCTCTCTCTCTCTCTCTCTCTCAGAGTCCAGCGCTCCTCCTTTTCTGACAGAAAACTGTATCTCCCATTGCTACAATTTAAATTCACACACTGATGCATAATCCCCACCCATTCTGTCAACACAATATATAATCCCCATAACAGCCTCTGCAGTTGCAGACTGAGTCAAGATGACATCTCGAGAGCCCACCATGACAGTTTTACAAAGTGTCCTCCTCTTGGCTCTCATTTCAGGTGAGTGAAGTCGGTGTTGAGCGAAGGAGGAGAAAAGGAGCTTTGGATGTCCGCTGGGTCCTTGTAATCTAAACTCTGTCTCTTCCAGCTGCTCAGAGCCAGTCCCTCACCTCCTCAGAGCCAGTGGTGAGCAGAGCTGGACAACCTGTCTCTCTGTCCTGTAAGGTGGACGGACTGTCTCTAACTTGGCTGCACTGGATTCGTCAGAAACCAGGGAAAGGACTGGAGTGGATCGGACGCATTGATAGTGGAACTGGCACAATATTTGCCCAAAATGTCCAAGGCCAGTTTTCTATCACCAAAGACACTTCCAAAAACCTTGTGCACTTAGAGGTTAAGAGTCTGAAACAAGAAGATTCTGCAGTTTATTATTGTGCAAGAGAGCCACAGTGACACGCAACACTACTAAGCTGTACAAAAACTGAACAACACAGATCTGCGAGTGCGAGAAGCACTGAAGCATGTCAGGGCTGTAAAAACACATGTTCCACTGAATGATTGACAATTTACAATGAAAGATATTTCATCAATAAAAACTGTATTTGTTAGCATGTTGGGACAGTTTATCAAGACTCAGAGGCTGCATTTGTAAAAAGATAACTTTATTGAAATTAGAACATGAATTGAATATATTATAATAATATATTTATATATTAATTATTATATAATAATTATATATACACTATATATAAGCTCTTTCCTAAAAATTTAGCTCTACAGTGATGCAAACCACCAACAGACCTGCACAAATACTCAGCAACCACATGACTCGTACATTCAATGGCATCATTAATTTGTAAGATCTTTTAACATAAATCTTACAGATAATTCTTTATTTTTTGATTATATGATAAAAAATTACAAAGAAGTGCTCATGTCTTTGGATGTGATATTGTATGTAGCATACAATATCACATCCCCATGATGCAAATCTTCACTCTGTACAGTGTACTTCTGTCCTGCTGACTGCTCTTGTACTTTGTGCAGAGCATCAGATGTCACATCTCCAGCCTCAGGATGATGAACACACTCACTCTTCTGCTGGTTGCTCTCTCTCTGCCCTGTGAGTTCTCCTGCTTCTTGCTGTTTTATCTTTTCTCTGACAACATGGACTGATGGTCAAAGCCAGTGACACCAGACAACTTCCCAGATTTTTAACTTCTTCTGTGGTTCCTCTTATATTTCTTCAGGTTGTACAGGTCAGAGTATGGAGTCAATTCCTTCCAGTTCAGTAGTGAAAAAGCCCGGGGAGACTCTGAGTCTCTCCTGCAGGGGATCTGGCTTCACATTTAGCTGCTGTGTTATGAGCTGGATCAGACAACCTGCAGGAGAAGCATTGGAATGGATAGGGAGCGGTTACTCTGCTGCAAGCAGAAACACTTATGCCAGCAGTGTGCAGAGCCGTGCAGAAATCAGTAGAGATGACAGCAACAGCATGGTGTATCTGAGACTGTCCAACTTAAAGCCAGAGGACTCTGCTGTGTATTACTGTGCCAGATTAACACAGTGGTTAAAGGAAGCAGAGAGGCTTGACAAAAACCTCATAAAAATTATTTCCTGAGAACCTACAGGTGGCAGTAGAAGATAAAATGTCAGATGATACTAATGAGAATATGACCGTGTCTCTAAAAAAACACTATGACCGTAATGGAAGCAACAGCTGCTGTACAACTTCCAGTTGTATATGTTACAGCCTGTGGCCATCAAACTTTATGACTCCTCCCTCTAAGTGTCTGACACACAGACACTTAGAGAGGTTGAAACTGGACAATAATATCTGTATTATCTGTTTTGTGCTATAACACTGGCCTGAAATGTGAGCAATACTCAATTATTATTATTATTATTATTAATATTATTATTATTATTACTTTTCACCATTGCAATTCCTTAATTATGTAAATTATGTAAATACTGTATAATAATAAAATTTCGTTAACTATGTAAATACCGTACATATCCACACTCATTATATTTCTTTATTTCTTTATTTATATTTCTACTCTATATTTCTAATATTTGTGCAACTGCAACACAGAGTTTCCCTTCAGGAATCAATAAAGTATTTCTGATTCTGATTCTGATGTGACATTTGCTTTTCCACAACAAAAATGGTAATAATGTTCCTTTTTTGATTTTTGAACAGTGTTTTATGTATACAGTATGTATATATATATATATATATATGTATCAGAGAAATTGTCTCAATAAAACGGCTCCATTCAGACAGGTTTTATTGCAGCTCCCCCATATGTAGTTGAAGACAACTATTCTGTTACTCTGTTGATTCTGTTGTAAATATAATATTTGTCTGACATGTTTGACTTGTGTTTAAATGATAAATAAACCTAAATGATATCTCTGGATCACACATTTATTTTTAGGGGCAAATGTGAGTGAAATACTCTCACTGTAAAGTTCTGCCTCTAGGTCTAATTTATATATTTTTTATGCATTGTATGCAGAACTTATTCAATAAATACCTTGTTTCCAGGCCTTTAATGTTTATTTTCATTTTTCTGTTGAGACAATTATATTATCAAGAATTGGACAGAGACCACTGGTTGCATTCTCAATTTGTTCACTTGCAAGAAGAGTCAAATTCTGTCACTTACTGTGAAGCACAAAATATGACTGACGTATAAACTTTCTACAACAACATCTTATTTAATAGACAAGTGGAATGTAATACAACATGTATGTAATACAAAGTGGGATTTAGTAATAATAAAAAGTCAATTTTGTCTTTGTTATCTTCAGTCAGGGAGGGCATGTTCTTTCCTCAGTATCACTCCGTGCTTAGACAAGGACATGCAGTGGCTTCATGTAATCTTATTTAGAGTTTCTCAGTATAATATTACTCTTAAGCAAACAGTTTAAATAATTAACAAGACATTAAAATGATTAATCATATTTCTCTAACATGTTATGTTCTTAAAATAATCACACATCACAGGTAATGTACATTTATGATGCTCAATTTTAAACCTGTAGAGGGAGGTCTATGCAAACTCTTCCTTCTTTATAAACACACCAACAGCAACCGTAGAATAATTTGAGGCAGAACAACTGACAGTTTCATACGTATCGGAGAGACTTTGATCAGACATCAGTTTATTGAAGAGAGTTTGCTGGGAAATATGATTGTCTGGGGTTTATTTTTTGTAGTTACTATTAATGGTGAGAAAATCATTTTCGCAGTTACAAAGTGAATTAATTTGCTTTTTAAGTGTGATGGATGATACTCATTTCTTTCCTTACAGGAGTTTGGAGTGAGATCAAACTGGACCAGTCTCCCTCTGAGGTAAAAAGACCTGGAGAGACAGTGAAGATGTCATGTATCACTTCTGGTTATAGCATGACAAGCAACTATATTCACTGGATACGACAGAGACCAGGGGGAGCTCTGGAGTGGATTGGGAGGATGAATACAGGTTCAAACTCTGCTAGCTATGGCAGCTCCTTTCAAAGCCGTTTCATCATGACTGAAGATGTTCCCAGCAGCACTCAGTACCTCGAGGTCCAGAGCCTGACAGCAGCAGATTCTGCCGTTTACTTCTGTGCGCGACAGAGAGACACAGTGACTGAAGACAGTGGAGCAGCTGCACAAAAACCTCCACATATACTGTATGTGTAGTGATCATTATAACATCTGGGTTTTCTAATCAGCAGCATATACATGTGTTTTTATTTTAGACAAATTAATAAAGTATATACACATTGTCTGTAAATATTTACATAGTAAACACAATTTTAGATTTAGTTTTATTTGTTAAAGTGAAATAAGCTGCAGAAGCTTGGGGTGAGTTGATAATATGGGTGTCTTCAACATACTACATAAACATACTATTAGAATAGATTATTAAGAATCAAAGACAGTTTACTCATTTGATGCCATCATTCATTATCCATACTACAAAGTGTTAAGGATCCAACCAGTTGTGTGTGTATGTGTGTGTGTGTGTGTGTCATCATCTCAACCGGACTTGTAGGCCGTTATTGTTGCCTAGTTTAATTTATCATAAAATCTGATTTTGTGTGCAAGAATCTTAATGTGTAAAGTAAGTAGTAACTAAAGCTGTCAGATGAATGTAGTGGGGTAACTAAAGTAACTAGTAACTAAAGTAACTACTTTAAATCAATGCTACCACTTCTCATGTTTTGAAGGAAAAGCAAAGTCTTCATGTTGTTGGGAAATATTAACAATATAAAACTGTTACAAATAATTACCAGTTTATTGGGCTCATTTAACATAACATGACATAACATGTTAACACTTTAACATAATGCAATCCAATCTGACCCAGTAGAGAAAATCCAATATTTTGTACAATTACTGTTTATAATGAAGTTTAAAATGATCCAGTGTACAAATATTGACCTGAATAATTTATACCTGTATTGTGCCTGTACAACAAAAAGTACAATTCTGCTCTTCCTTGTCAACATTGCCCAATAAAAAACCAAGATTAGCTGTTTAGAGCATTCCATCATGCCCTGTCAGTTGCTGATATATACTGACATGATTTCTGATGGCTGGGATCTTAATATAAGACATATTCAACTTAATTGAAACATGTCAGACAAACAGATGTTGGGGCGAGAGGCGGCGTGCATCGTGGACAGGTCGCCAATCAATCACAGGGATCATTTACATTACATTTTCACCAAAAAAAAAACTGAATGCCAAGCCTAAGCTAGTGGTATCCTCCCTGAGAGGAGGAGTCAAAGCCAAACTCAGATATCTTCCACCTCTACTTAACTGTCTGCAGAGAGGAGGACAGAGAACAGTGGACACACAGTTTAACATGATGGACTATAGGACAGGACTGCTGCTTTTAACTCTCTGCTGGGCAGGTGAAGATTTTCACAAATATGACTTTATTGTTATATGTTATGATAATATGTATTTTCAATTGTTTGCATGTTTGTTTTCTTTTAACAGGTGTTGATGGTCAGACTCTAACACAATCTGAACCAGTGATGAAAAAGCCTGGGGATTCCCACAGATTGACCTGTACAACATCTGGATTCACATTCAGTAACTTCTACATGCATTGGATCAGACAGGCTCCTGGAAAAGGACTGGAGTGGGTTTCCAGAATTGAAAGCGGTAGTGGTAGCAGCAAGCTCTACTCTCAGTCAGTTGAAGGCCGGTTTACCATCTCCAGAGACAACAGCAGAGAGCAGCTGTATCTGCAGATGAACAGTCTGAAGACTGAAGATTCTGCTGTTTATTATTGTGCTCGATAGCACAGTGACTGGAGTTGGTTAAGCAGCTGTACAAAAATCCTACATTACATGGAGGTTATACTTACTGTTATTTCAGCTGTACAAAATTCTGCAGGATTCATTCTTACTGTGCTGTATATTACACTTAGACTTCTCTTTATTAATCCTTTTGGGATGACTCCCGCAATTAAAAATTAAAAATTTCAACAGCAGTTTTAGCCAGAATAAAGAAATAAAAAATAGATAAAAAAGACAGTATAAATACAACAAAATAACAATAATAATAATAATAACAACAATAAGAACATTCGTCAAATACACAAAGAAAAGACCATAAATTATTATTAAAGTGTCAGTGTTGAGTCCAGTGTTAAAGTGATAAAGTGACCAGGTGTGAATTTAAGTCCAGGTGTGCATGTATGTATGTCTGTATGTATGAATGAACGTATGTATGTATGTATGTATGTATGTGTGTATGTATGTATGTATGTATGTATGTATGTATGTATGTATGTATGTATGTATGTATGTATGTATGTATGTATGTATTGTATTGTATTGTCTTCTCTGCCATATTTCCTCTTCCCCCCTAGTGAGGAGTAGCATATATATCCTTAGTGTGATTAGTTGTTGTGCGCACATTTATATGTATACAAAAAAAGAATTGCTGAAAGTTAACCACTACAAATACTTTAAATTTCTATCAGTGAAGACACAATTTTTTTGGGTAAATGATGTGGAAAGATAGTCATTTTTGAAAGTGAATAATAATGTTCCAGTTTCTTTTGTAAAATCACTAGAGGGCAGTCAGTGTCTAGTTTCTCTCTCTTTTTTTACTAAAAGGAGAAGCTCAGATCTGCTGTTCTCATTGATCTTAACTGGGCCACAGTGACACAGTTTTTTGAGCTGTACAAAATCCTACAGAACTCATTCTTACCACAATTACCTCCCATGATAAATGTCCTTTGTAGTCCAAGAAAATAACACAATACAGTTGAATCAAACACTTGGGGAGAACCACTATATTGTTTAATTAGAAAACTATGTCTAACCATAACATGGATATGAATTTAGAAGTCATATTACTATACAGGCATCTTGCTTAGTCCATAACAGAGCTTCATTAAAACGACTCCTCAGAGAAGAAAACAGCTGAACAATAAACAACATTTGTGTTGGTTAATGGTTTTGGTAATTGTCCAACCTGAGATTTACAAGTCTTTTACTTCTTTTAGCGGGAGTTTGGATTTGGGTTAAAATTACACACACATTCTGCAGATAGATTAAATGTCCAAACTGTTTTTCAGCTGTACCATTCACTTAGCTGTCCAGGTTGTCTAGTGTTTTGTTATTTATCTTCATTGTTAATAAAACAGCACTTTCATTCACATAATTTAGCAGGTACCCCAGCAGACATTTTTCTGTGAACAGCAATTAGTTTTTTGAATTTAGTATCCCACAGCTTTTTGTTCCTAAATAGAGCACGGCGTGAATTACTTCAGGAAGACTTCTAAACTTAATAACTTTTCTCTCTCTAAACCAAACAGCTGTTAGAGGCGTTCACTTTTATTTTAACTTATCAGAAGCGGCTATGAATTTCACGAGCCAATCGCAGCATGATATCCCTGTTTTAAACCTATCTCTCTTTGCTCCCCAGTTCTCATTTCAGGCTAAGAGCACAACCCTCCTCCTCCCCTTGCTCCTCCGGTCTTCATCATGCACGGCTCCTGGGTCTTCCTCCGCCAGGGCACTGCCGTCGGCCCCTTGGTTTGGTCTTCGGGCTCCTCACACCAGAATCAGTGTCCAGACTCCACCGGGGGAATATCTTTTGGTTTTCTACCCCTTTAAAAAAACATAATTTCATAACAATGGAGTCTAATCTCCAAAGACTGTACATTTCATATCATGCATATGTACAATAAATCTTTGAATATCTGCAACAAAGTCTCGCCTGATTGAAATAGTTAATTTCCTCTCGAGGCTTCAAGTTTCTCTCCATGTCTGTGAAACTGCCACAATTTCAATACTGAAACCTTTAAAAGAAAAACTAATGCTGTTCTGCATCAAACTAAATTGTTCATTTTGTTTATCACGCTTTAAAAAACAAAATAAACAAAAAGTTTATCTTGCTTCACTGAACTCGCGTCTGCAGTAACAAAAGGTAAAAAATAAATCAAACCAGTGTTTAAACAGAAGTGAAGCCATAGTGTACCAGACATGAGTCAGACACATTTGTAATCACTTCAGGGGAGTGTAAAAGTGTCAAAGTCTTCACATGAAGAAGAGTGTGCTCAACACGTACTGCATATAATGTGTTTGTCAGCCTATTGCACAAAGTATACTGAAAGAATGTCTCATGTACAGTAAACATTCATTTTCCAGTTTCACCAAACAGTAACTGAGATCAAAGTCAGATCCAGTTCCTCCCTGAGAGGAGGAGTCGATGCAAAACTCAGATATCTTCCACCTCTACTTATCTGACTGCAGAGAGGAGGACAGAGGACAGTGGACACACAGTTTAACATGATGGACTATAGGACAGGACTGCTGCTTTTAACTCTCTGCTGGGCAGGTGAAGATTTTCAGTGATCATAATCTTACATATCTTTTATTTGTTTTTGTTTTCATACAATGTTTTTATCCTTTTGGCAGGTGTTGATGGTCAGACTCTGACACAATCTGAGCCAGCGGTTAAAAGACCTGGAGAATCCCACAGATTGACCTGTACACCCTCTGGGTTGCACTTTAATAACTACTGGATGCACTGGATCAGACAGGCTGCTGGCAAAGGACTGGAGTGGGTTGCTACTATCACTCATACCAGCAGCAACATGTACTACTCTCAGTCAGTTCGAGGCCGGTTTACCATCTCCAGAGACAACAGCAAACAGCAGCTGTATCTGCAGATGGACAGTCTGAAGACTGAAGATTCTGCTGTTTATTATTGTGCTCGACACCCACAGTGACTGGAGTTGGTTGAGCAGCTGTACAAAAATGCTACAGTATTCATTCTTTCAGAATGGTAGTGCACAAGCATGAAGTATTTTTCATAAAATGTATATGTTTAGCTTTTGTTGTTTTTAGGATTTTAATTTCTTTTATATGCTGTGATTTACTTTAATTTTTTTTAAAAACAAAGTAATAATCCTCCCTGCATTAAAAACACTAAAAAGATCACTCATTGACACAAGGTCCAAAGACAGCCCAACAATCTGGTTGCTGAAATTTACTACACATACTTTACATTTCTACAAAGATACAAAAGACACAAAACCGTCTGTGAAGGATGTGTAATTAAAGCAAGACATACTATGGGAGTTTAAAATTAATGTCAGTGTTTCTTTTATAAAATCACTAGAGGACAGTCAGTGTCTAGTTTCTCTCTCCTCTGTTACCAAAATGAGAAACTCAGAACTGTTCTCATTCAGCTTAACTGACTGATACTCAAACTCTAATATGATTCATGTTGCTCTGTTAAAAAAATGAATAGGTTAATAAGAAAATGTCACTCTTTTCATCACATACTGTATTTCATTAAAATTATTTCTGAAAGAAAACACATAAAAAGTGGAGATGAGTTATGACAGCATTTATTGTTATTGTTTACATACAAAGGGAATTCAATTGTATCATGTATGGAGGTAACTGTTACTATTACAAATTGAACAATTTGTGATGTTAGAAGAAAGTCTGGAAAATATTTGGAAATGATGTGGACAGTTAAAAGTTATCTGTATCTGGATATGAAGAAAACAAAAATTCCAGGCATGTTTTCACCCTGCAGATACAATAAAACTGAGCAAACTCTTCTATTGACTCCAGTTAGACCAAGATTGATGCTTCATATGTTTGATTTTATGCAAACTCAGTGACCTTCCTTGTTTCTCAGCTATAAAAAGATCACATCAGGCTGTCAGTGGAGTTCACAGCACGTCAGTTTCAACATAAACCATGTTCTCTGTAGCTCTGCTGCTGCTGGTGGCAGCTGGATGTGAGTCTCTCTGGATTTGTCAAAGACAACAGTTCTTCTTTTGCAGTATAACTATCATTTGTTACAAAATCATTTTTTTTAACAGGTGTGAAGTGTGAACAGTTGACACAGCCAGCCTCTGTGACTGTGCAGCCAGGTCAACGTCTGACCATCACCTGTCAGTGATGGTCAGGGTTAGGGTTACATTAGTGTTACATTTCCTTTCCTGTAATAAATGATATGGTTACAATAGTCTTGACTACTTGTTACAAGACAGTTAGTCAAGTCATAGCCTGTCAGTGTCCTTCTCTATGCAAAGTGAACTTCCTCACAGTCCGCTATAAAGACTTGATATCATGCTGTCAGTTGCAGCAGAAGAAGAGAAGCTCCCATCAGATCACCTTCAATAGCAACCATGTTCTCTGTAGCTCTGATACTGCTGCTGGCTGCTGGATCCTGTGAGGAGCTTTCAGTGGATTCACACTAATACACACATTAGAAACACTGAATAGTCAGATGTATGATGGAGATAATGTTGTACAGTATTGATCTCATCCAGACAGACTCAATGGTTGTGCAGCCTGGACAGTCTCTGACCATAAGGCTGTCAGGTCTCTGGTTATTCTCTGACTGATAACAGCTATGCAACAGGTTGGATCAGACAGAGTGAAGGAAAACCAATGGACTGGATTTCCCATCAGTGGGGTGGAGGAGGCTTTAACCAAAATAATGCTCTGAAGAACAAGTTCAGCTACAGCAGAGACACTTCTGCTCTAACAGTGACTCTAAAAGGACAGAATCTGCAGCCTGAGGACACAGCTGTGTATTACTGTGTACGTCGGCCCCACAGTGATACAAACCACCAACAGACCTGCACAAATACACAGCAACCAGCACAACTCAACCAAACACACATTTTAAATGTGAACATTAATAAAGACAGCATTCTTTGCAGCGTTAATAAACATAATGGTTATAGAGTTATTTGTTAGCTATTTGTCAGCTAGTGGCCGGGTTGGCTCAGTATAGAGCAGGCACACAAATGACATAGAGGTCCAATGTTCGAGTCCGACCTGTGATGATTCCCTGCATGTCTTCCCCCTTTCACTCCCCTTTCTCACCTAGTTGTTCTGTACATTAAAGGCAGAAAAACCCAATTAAAAATAATCTTAACAACAGCTTTACAAATAGGATGTAAATGTCCCTTCTGGTATTTGGTCTAGATAAAAAAAACATTTTAGGTTATTTCCCATTATTTTCTATCAGTCCAGAAATCAGGTTCATATTTCACAGTTTCCTCTGCTGTTGTAGAGATACTCTATTTATGGAAATGTTGCTTTATAATATTTTCCCATTTTAAACCTGTAGAGGGAGGTCTATGCAAACTCTTCCTCTCTTATAAACACACATCTTGTTCCATAAAAGTGGGACGGTTTGATATATTTCTGAAACTTCACCCATAATGGAAAATACCATTATCTGGAGTTTATTAATTGTAGTTACTATTCATGGTGAGAAACTAATTCTGATTTACTTCTTTAGTAAATGTCCAAACTGTGATTTACAAGTTTGTTGGATGATTATCACAATTTCTTTCCTTTCTTTCCTTACAGGAGTTTGGAGTGAGATCAAACTGGACCAGTCTCCCTCTGAGGTGAAAAGACCTGGAGAGACAGTGAAGATGTCATGTATCATATCTGGCTTTGACATGACAGAGCACTATATTCACTGGAAACGACAGAGACCAGGGGGAGCTCTGGAGTGGATTGGGTGGATGAATACAGGTTCAAACTCTGCTAGCTATGGCAGCTCCTTTCAAAGCCGTTTCATCATGACTGAAGATGTTCCCAGCAGCACTCAGTACCTCGAGGTCCAGAGCCTGACAGCAGCAGATTCTGCCGTTTACTTCTGTGCGCGAGAGACACAGTGATTGAAGACAGTGGAGCAGCTGCACGAAAACCTCCACATTTACTGTATGTGTAGTGATCATGATAACATCTGGGGTTTCTAATCAGCAGCATATACTGTACATGTGTTTATATTTTAGACATCTTAAATATGTTATATACACATTGTCTGTAAATATGTAATGTGTTGCTTTAGATTTTGTTTTATTTTTGAAAGTGAAACAAGCTGCAGAAGCTTTGGGTGAGTTGATATTATGGGTGTATTTACCATACATGGTGTATTTATTTAAACATACTATTAAAATAGATTATTAAGTATCAAAGAAAAATCACAAATTTTCACGTAATCATTCATTATCCAATTATTTCAATGCTATTGCAACTTTAAATCAATGCTACCACTTCTCATGTTTTGTTGGGAAACAATAACACTTTAAAACAGCAACAAATAGTTACCAGTTTATTGGGTTCATCTCTTTAACATAATGCAATCCAATCTGACCCAAAAAAGAAGATCCAATATTTTGAATAATGACTGTTTATAATGAAGTTTATAATGATCCAGTGTACAAATATTGACCTGAATAATTTATACCTGTATTGTGCCTGTACAACAAAAAGTACAACTCTGCTCTACTTTGTCAGCATTAATTTCTTTTAACAGGTGTTGATGGTCAGACTGGGGAAAAAGCCTGGGGATTCCCACATATTGACCTGTACAACATCTGGAATCACATTCAGTAACTTCTATATACATTGGATCAGACAGGCTCCTAAAAAAAGGATTAAAGTGGGTTTCCAGAATAGACAGCGGTAGTGGTAGCAGCAAGTTCTACTCTCAGTCAGTTTAAGGCCGGTTTACCATCTCCAGAGACAACAGCAGAGAGCAGCTGTATCTGCAGATGAACAGTCTGAAGACTGAAGATTCTGCTGTTTATTATTGTGCTCGAGACCCACAGTGACTGAATTTGGTTGAGCAGCTGTAAAAAATCCTGCAGATCCCGTTCTTATAGATAGTTAGCATTAGTTGTTTTTAATAAAATCATGAAAATGTGCTGTGAAAAAACAAAAATATCTTACTTTCATTTCAATGTAATTTATTTAAAGGCTAGCCCCTTGAGATGTAGGGGGGTCCTATCAATTATCACTTCTTTACAAAACAGCCAAAGACAGCAAAACAACCCTTGTCCAGCTATGACTAAAATAAACATTACATACACATTTCACATTTGTGGCATCTAAAGAGTGAATGATAAATAATCTTACATTTGCAATAAGGCAAACTTTTACTTCCTTGGCTCTTAGAGGAAACACTATGTATGTGTCACATTGTTTTAGCAGTAATCCACCTCACTTAGGTGAACAATAACCTTTTAAATTAACGTCTTAGACTAAAATTACAGCTTGTACTTTATACATTAAACTATACACCACACAATATTACCCTCTTAGAAATGCACCGTTGAAAAACTGTCCAAACAGACTGACAATAAGAGACAACATGAACATCTTTAAGGTATCTTAGTCTTTTTCAAAAACCTCTCTCTCTCTCTCTCTCTCTCTCTCTCTCAGAGTCGAGCACTCCACTTTTTCTGACAGAAAACTGTATCTCCCACTGCTAAAATGTAAATTCACACACTGATGCATACTCCCCACCATTCTGTCAACACTACATATAATTCCCAAAACAGCCTCTGCAGTTGCAGACTGAGTCAAGTTCTCACCATGACAGCTTTCTTATATCAGGTGAGTGATGTCGGTGTTGGTAATTTTCTATCATGTTTACTGAAACTGACCCTATTTTCCAGTAGAATTACATAAAGCAGGTAATTAAAAAAAATCCAGCTCCTCTGGCACCACCTACAACCTGTAGTTGTTAGGATGCACATGAAGGATTCAGGAGCGGACACCAGAGTGAAGAGATCTAATTGCGTGTCAATCACTGGTCATGCACACAAATTCATTCTCCCTTGTGGGGGGGAGGGGCTTAGGAGATAGTTGGGCTTTAGCAGCAAGTGGGGAAGGGACTGAGAAGTTGTCAATGTTAAAATTCTTTGGCTAAGTCCTGGATCTTCACAACCTGCCTACAGCACCTTTAACCCAATTAGTTTACAAGAGAGACTTGCAGTCACTCTGAGAGTCCTGGCATCCGGTTGCCCTCGAACTCGTCTATGCTTCCTGTTTCCGCTTTGTTGCGAGCCACTGAATAAAATAGAGTGGTGCACGACATCTCTGTGTTGAGCTGTGGCACGACTATTATTGGTGAGCTGCATTAACTCAGATCTAAACATTGGGTATAGCCAGGTGAAAATTAGTTGTTGAATCTTGTTGACATGTAACAGTACAATACTTAATGTTAAGTTCTGAACTGAACCCATTTAGGCTACCCATGAGCATTAATACATAGAGGCAGGAAGAAGTACTTCAAACCAGCATTTATTAATTATTATTGTATAGAGGGAGAGGGAGGAAATAATCCCACGGACCCAGCGTCCGTGGGACTATTTCTGGTAGATGAGTCTGAGGGTAGAACAGGAGACAAGGGTAAGGAGAAAGCAGAAGACAATAGTTAGGTAAAATATAAAGTGGCTGGATCAAAACAATCAAATTATGTACACAATGCAACACTAGAGAATATCATCTTCATTCTCGTCACAGGCCATCTGCATTGAGTTAGTCCTGCTTACCAATACTAGTCGTACCAAAGCTCAACACACATCCAGATGTTCCCAATAAATTGTAGTCGATCACCAGGAATGTTTTTTTAATGTCAGTTAAATAATCCATGTAGGAGAAACAAAATCTTTCTTGCCTAAGTGACAGCTTAGTGACAGTTGATTGACAGTTGAGTGGACCTTGAATTCATTTTTTTTTGCCTCTATATTCTTTTACTGTATGATGTCAACAAGATTCTACAAGACATTTTCACTTGGCTATATCCAAGTTTTAGATATGTTGTGGTATGTATGCAAATTAGCGCATACATTATTGTGCACCGTTTGCTGATGTTACCAAAAAATTTAAAAAAATTTAAAAACAAATACATTTTTGTTTGTCTTAATGTAAGTAACCAACTCAATAATTGCCATGGTGATACCAAAGGTTAAAATGTGTAGCCTATACACATGAGAAAAACAATGAATAGGCTGCTGCATATTTGGTCCTTTTTCGAAACTTTCCCCTAATGGGATTCTTTGGGATTTATTTCCTTACTCAGGACATATTGAGGATATAAAGTTATATATAAGATATATGAGTTTGCTTCTGTTGCAATTTGTCCTACAGTAGGTTGACCCCCATTTTGGCTTAAAAGGACTGGACTATTTGCTTCTGTTGCAATTTGTCCTAGGTTGACCCCCATTTTGGCTTAAAATGACTGGACTAGATCTGAAACCAACAAACAGCCATCGCTTAGCAAGTGTAGCTCTCCAGTTTTAAAGACAAAAACATGGTGTCTGCCACAGTGCTCTTTCTTTTAACTGTCAGTTCTGTCTGTGGAGAAGCTGCAGCAAAGAAACTAATATATGTGACTGTGGTGAGTAAAATGAATATAACGTTAACACTATGGAAGCTGTCTTGAACTTTGCAGCAGTTTGCTGCCTTTTGCTTTGGTGGATAGTCTCTTTTGGTACTATATTCAAAATGTAGGATACTTTCTGTTTTCTTTGATTCTCTGTAAACGTGTATTTCTTTGAACACAAATCAAGTTTATCAGAAATAATGTGGGTCTTTTAGAAAATTCGGCATATTCATGGCCGCAAATCTCATGTAAATTGAATTACATTTTTGAAGGGGACACAAATAATACAGCCACAATTATACTTGTAAGATATGTGTACACAGAGGAAAGCTAAGGGAACTACTACACCGATTGACACTGCAAAGCCTCCTACTCACCAACACCAGATGGATCACACACAAAATGAATGAGCTACAAATATAGAACTGCTGCGTGTTATTTTGGCTGAACACACACTTATCACAGACGGCAGCTAGCAGCTGACAGCTAGCTGGCAGCTACCAGATAGCTAGCTGCTAGCAACTAACCGGGCAAGCTAGCTACCACCAGGATCGAGACATATAGTGCACTACGTACTGACTTGCATTGTGTGTACATTTTCGATGGGGAGTGTTGTTGTCTCAAATCTCGCACTGCCATATGCACTTACAGGAAATGACGATCACAACATTTCATGCCTTCTTCTGTAAAATTGTGAATTTTAAGTTTATAAATCACTAAACGGTTTAGGGCCAAAATACATTTCTGATCTGCTAGTACACTATGACCCCCCCAGACCTCTAAGGTCATCTGGGACAGGTCTACTGTCTGTTCCAGAGTCAGAGCTAAACATAAGCAGCTTTCAGTTTCTATGCTCCTCATATCTGGAACAAACTCCCAGAAACCTGCAGGTGCTGCTACTCTCAGTTCTTTTAAATCGATGCTGAAGACCTTTCTTTTTGATGTTGCCTTCCTTTAAATGCTGCTCATTTCTTTACTGTTTATTCTTTTATATACTGCACTGTAACTTTTATTCCTGTGTTTTATCTGTTTTTATTTTTGAAATGTTTCTTCTGTTTTTTTTATGGGTTTTATTTTCTTTTAACTGTTTTTATTGTTTTTAACTGATTTTGTGTAAAGCACTTTGAATTGCCCTGTTGCTTAAATGTGCTCTATAAATAAAGCTGCCTTGCCTTGCCTTGCCTTGCTTTAAAAATGAGTAACGTTAATGTATTACTGTTCATTTTAATGCTCAACTGTTTCATGAAGACATTCTTGTGGCCCATAGAGAAGACTGTTGTTGTGAAGCATTACCCTTACAACTACTTACAGCACTGCCGTCAATGCTTTGATTTGATCAGATGACCTATAGTGACTGCAAGTCTCTCTTGTAAACTTACTGGGTTAAGATGAGTTCTTTTATGGTGAATGAAAGGCATGATCTAACGAAGTAGGTCATTGAATAGGTCATCCAAGTAAGTCACCATAGTTCTAGTACTAGGCTGAGGCTACTCTCCCCAATGTGACATCATCACCGAATTGATGATAAATAATGATACCTAAAATGACAAAAACTGGCCTTTAACACTATTTGGAGACATTTTTAAAAATGATATACATATCTTGAGTGCTTTTTGTAACCAATAATCAACAGTGGTGGTTAACCTGCAACAGGGCCTTTAATGTTGCATGCTCTTATCACTGCACTCATTCTTTGAAACGGTTGGCTAGTTGCCTGTAAGATAAGTTAATGGATCATGGAGCAGATAAGGGTGTTCTAAAGGGATAATCCACTCTTCAAATAGAGTTTACACACTATTTCAGCTATTATGGACAGATCAGCCATGCATGCTCTCCACACCAGAGAACCCACACTTCTCTGAAGTGGCTTGAATAGTGAAACTGCTCTTTGTGAGTAGACAGCTGATGTGGTGGCATACAGTAATAAAACCTACTTTACTGGATGCAAATATTACTTTCAACCTACATCATGATTAGTGTTTTACACCTTAAGTTCTGTATATATTATCAAAGGAGCAGTTTCCTTTCTTCCATCTTTTGTTTCTGCACATGCTCATGCCCTTTATGTTTTGATTCTTCAGTTGAGTGTTTTTCAGCAGTCTCTGACAAACAGATTGTTACTATCAGCTGACTGGACTTGATGACCGCCAGGACACAGAATATTGGGACAAAGCATTTTGGCTTGATTCTTTTCAGAGAAGCTGTGTGGTGTTTACAAATGTTGCATGTTCGAAATAAGGTGGAATAATAAAAAATAATTTAAAAAACAATATCAAATCAGATATTTGCTCTCAAGCAGTGGACAATTGGGCCTCTAGGTAGGAAAATAACCGTTGGGTAAATACATTCACATTTTTCCAACATTTAATGCAGTCCTGTTGGAATTATTTGCAACTCTATTTATATACTTTCAAATATGTCAGTATCGAATTGTACAGTGATTCTGCTGAGAGCTACCTCTTAACCTTATCACCAAATTACAGTAGTTCCTTCTTTAGTCACTGTGTAGCAATGATGAGCTTTTTCCCAACAGAAAATACATAGTTTTTGTTTCCAGTTACATTGTAAAGGGGAAACGGTGTGTTGTTAGTTAGGTGTTGCCTGACATCTCTTCTCCCCCCCCAGTTGTTTCGGCATGGTGACAGGTCTCCAGTCAAAGCCTACCCTACCGACCCACACCAAGAGAGCGACTGGCCACAAGGGTTTGGACAGCTTTCACAGGCATTATGAATATTTTCTATTTTCTAATTGCAGTTCATCAGCACCCATGGTGTCTTGCATACTTCTTTAGGTGCAAAACAAGTCATGCTACATTTGCAATTCATATGAATGCATCATTTCATGCAGTATTTCTTGTTGATACATTTCCATATTTGATGAGCTATTCTTGAAAAACATGATTCACTGTGTACTGTTGTCGTCAATTGTCTTTATATTTCAGGAATTTTATACAGTACAACCTTAACTCAAATACTCAAATATGTTGCACAGTAATTAACTGTACATTAGCTTATTATGATGGCATGCACATGTTTGAATTATTATTATTATTATTATATAATATAATACTTATTATTGTTAATATGTTGCATTAAAGTCTGTGAAATCCCATTCAGTTCCATTGTATTTATAACAGCCATATAGTTACATGCATTAAAGTTGCATGTTTTAAAGCTCAATTCACTCCCATGGCATCCATAACTCAACCGATACATTTAGGTTAATGAGTTTTCATATAATTATGAAGAAATTCAGACTAATTGATGTCACACATACTTTCTTAGGGAATAGTTAATTCCTTCAAACCTGATATTTTGATGTTATTGCCCCACTTTAAACTACACAGATTGTCTGTTGTTGGACTTCTGTGCTAGTCATGGATTGTCCATCACAAACACCATGTTCGAACATAGGGATGCTCATAAGTGTACGTGGTACCAGAGCACCCTAGGCCAAAGGTCAATGATCGATTTTATAATCGTTTCATCTGATCTGAGGCCGTATGTTTTGGACACTCGGGTGAAGAGAGGGGCAGAGCTGTCAACTGATCACTATCTGGTGGTGAGTTGGGTCAGGGGGTGGGGGAAGACTCTGGACAGACCTGGTAAACCCAAACGGGTAGTGCGGGTGAATTGGGAACGTCTGGAGGAGGCCCCTGTCCGACGGACTTTCAACTCACACCTCCGGCGGAGCTTTTCGGGCATCCCTGTGGAGGCTGGGGGCATTGAACCTGAGTGGACAATGTTCAAAGTTTCCATTGCTGAAGCTGCGAGCTGTGGTCATAGGGTCTTAGGTGCCTCAAGGGGCGGTAACCCACGAACACCCTGGTGGACACCGGTGGTCAGGGAAGCCGTCCGACTGAAGAAGGAGTCTTTCCGGGATATGTTATCCGGAGGACTCCGGAGGCAGTTGCAGGGTACCGATGGGCCGAGGGCTGCAGCCTCTGCCGTGACAGAGGCAAAGCAGCGGGTGTGGGAGAAGTTCGGAGAAGACATGGAGAAGGACTTTCGGTCGGCACCAAGGTGCTTCTGAAAACCGTTCGCCACCTTAGGAGGGGGAAGCGAGGAATCATCCAAGCTGTATACAGTAAGGATGGGACGTTGTTGACCTCAACTGGGGAGGTAATAGAGCGGTGGAAGGAGCACTTTGAGGAACTCCTAAATCCAGCTGACACGCCCTCTGTGGTAGTGGCAGAGCTGGAGGATGATGGGGGATTGCCGTCAATTTCCCTGGTGGAAGTCGCTGAGGTAGTCAAACAACTCCACAGCGGCAAAGCCCCAGGGATTGATGAGATCCGTCCAGAAATGCTGAAAGCTCTGGGTGTGGAGGGGATGTCTTGGTTGACACGCCTCTTCAACATTGCGTGGAAGTCTGGGACGGTGCCTAAGGAGTGGCAGACCGGGGTGGTGGTTCCCTATTCAAAAAGGGGGACCAGAGGGTGTGTGCCAATTACAGGGGTATCACACTTCTCAGCCTCCTGGTAAAGTCTACTCCAAGGTGCTGGAAAGGAGGGTTCGGCCGATAGTCGAACCTCGGATTGAAGAGGAACAATGTGGATTCCGTCCTGGCCGTGGAACAACGGATCAGATCTTCACTCGCAAGGATCTTGGAGGGGCCTGGGAGTATGCCCAACCAGTCTACATGTGTTTTGTGGATCTGGAGAAGGCGTATGACCGGGTCCCCGGGAGAAATTGTGGGAGGTGCTGCGGGAGTATGGGGTGGGGGTCCTTCTCAGGGCCATCCAATCTCTGTATGACCAAAGCGAGAGCTATGTCCGGGTTCCCGGCAGTAAGTCGGACTTGTTCCAGGTGAGGGTTGGCCTCCGCCAGGGCTGCGCTTTGTCACCAATCCTGTTTGTAATATTTATGGACAGGATATCAAGGCGTAGTCGGGGCGGGGAGGGGTTGCAGTTCGGTGGGCTCGGGATCTCATCGCTGCTTTTTGCAGATGATGTGGTCTTGAT
The DNA here is from genome assembly GCA_013375575.1 of Percina caprodes. Lineage (NCBI taxonomy): Eukaryota > Metazoa > Chordata > Actinopteri > Perciformes > Percidae > Percina > Percina caprodes. Next base: position 11,172,368 of record JABXJD010000002.1, on the reverse strand, counting down.
GGCGTCATCGGCCTGTGACCTCCAGCACTCACTGGATCGGTTCGCAGCCGAGTGTGAAGCGGCTGGGATGAGGATCAGCACCTCTAAATCTGAGGCCATGGTTCTCAGCAGGAAACCGATGGAGTGCTTTCTTCGGGTAGGGAGTGAGTCCTTACCCCAAGTGAAGGAGTTTAAGTACCTTGGGGTCTTGTTCGCGAGTGAGGGGACTATGGAGCGTGAGATTGGTCGGAGAATTGGAGCAGCTGGTGCGGTATTACATTCAGTTTATCGCACCGTTGTGACGAAAAGAGAGCTGAGCCAGAAGGCAAAGCTTTCGATCTACCGGGCAATTTTCGTTCCTACCCTCACCTATGGTCATGAAGGCTGGGTCATGACCGAAAGAACGAGGTTCAGGGTGCAAGCGGCCGAAATGGGTTTCCTCAGGAGGGTGGCTGGCGTCTCCCTTAGAGATAGGGTGAGAAGCTCAGTCATCCGAGAGGAGCTCGGAGTAGAGCCGCTGCTCCTTCGCGTCGAAAGGAGCCAGTTGGGGTGGTTCGGGCATCTGGTAAGGATGCCTCCAGGGCGCCTCCAGCACGTCTAGCTGGGAGGAGGCCTCGGGGAAGACCCAGGACTAGGTGGAGAGATTATATCTCCAACCTGGCCTGGGAACGCCTCGGGATCCCCCAGTCGGAGCTGGTTGATGTGGCTCGGGAAAGGGAAGTTTGGGGTCCCCTACTGGAGCTGCTGCCCCCGCGACCCGATACCGGATAAGCGGATGAAGATGGATGGATGGATGGTTATTCATAAGTGTAAAAGGTTTGAAATGTTAACTATATTGATCATCAGTTGTATAATTTCAGTTCCTCTCTATGTTTTTTCAGATGGGGATGCAGGAGCAGTTTGGTCTGGGCCAGTTTCTAAGGAAACGATACAAAGGATTCCTTAACGACTTCTATGACAGACACGAGGTAACCGCTTCGCTTTCAGATCACACGCCATGCCACCAGACAGACGCTGATTCATGTGAATATCCCATGTTGGTGTTATAAAGGGTTTCCAGTTGTGCTGCAATTCCTGGAGCATGATGGATGTGTTTTCCTGTGTATTTCTGTTCTTCATAACACTTGAATGTGTACATTACCAAAGTCCACTTTTAGCTCTTCTCTTCAAACTCTCCAATATATTGGGACTTAACATACTTAATGCTTGAGGTAGGCAGAAAAAATTTAAAATCATATGAGCGGGATTTATTTGATGACAATTTTCACGATTTTTTTTAACCTAAATATTTATGTAGTTCTGCACAATCCGTTTCCAGCAAATCAGATGGAAAGAAGAAAATGTTATATACTTCTTTACAAATTAAATAAATGTACGTCTGACTGAGCCAGGACTAGGTGGAGAGATTATATCTCCAACCTGGCCTGGGAACACCTCGGAATCCCCCAGTTGGAGCTGGTTGATGTGGCTCGGGGAAGGGAAGTTTGGGGTCCCCTACTGGAGCTGCTGCCCCCACGACCCGATACCGGAGAAGCGGATGAAGATGGATGGATGGATGGACGTCTGACTGACTGACATGTGATGACTGAAATTCTTTTAGAAAATAATTAGTATTTAGAAATGTCTCATGATATATTGTCTCTAGAAGTGTCTTATTCAACTTTTGTTTTTGTTGAAGGAAAAGAAAATTGCTCAATACTATGGAATCTCAATGAATGAAAATAGCAATACAAATCTAATCAGCACCCATGTATCGTGAAAGAATCGAATGGGGTCAAAAGCATTGTCGCAGCCCTATGTATAAAGCGCTCTGATGTCGGCTTGTAAATCATTTTTGATCCCACACTGGCAAGTCCTTTGTCCTCAGATCTACATTCGCAGCACAGACACGGATCGAACCCTGATGAGCGCCGAGGCCAACCTTGCAGGTCTGAACATTAAGTAACTCCTCGTCCTCCTATCTCTCCTCCTACCAGCAATACTTTTTTTTCTAGTACATTTCTTTCACACATTAACAGTCTTGTGCGTTCATCCAGGTCTCTACCCGCCCATTGGTCACCAGATCTTTAAAGAAAACTTGATGTGGCAGCCAATCCCTGTACACACAGTGTCGCAAAGTGAAGAGAGGGTATTTATATAATGGAGATAGTTGTTTTATTGCTCTTCGCTGTAAGTGATTCAACGACGTTTTCTGAACTTTCTGTCTTTGTCTCTTTTTTTTAGCTACTCTTTTCCTATGGGTGACTGTCCTCGCTTCGAACAGTTGATAAACGAAACTAAACGCACAAAGGAATATATTAATGTAACCAATACATACCAGGTACAGGAAGGTTGGGGATGGGTGTGTGTGTGTGTGGGGGGGGGGTTAGGCTGACGTGACCTCAAAAGGAGAATAAATTCTCTGCTTACATATATTGGATTTTCTTTAAGCCTGATACCGATATGTTTTAGTCTGAATATCTCAAATGTGTTCCAAACCATATTATGACATTTGAGATTTTCAAAGATGATACAAATGTAAGGATGCATTCTTCTCTTCAGGACATTATAGATCTGGTGAAGAAGAAAACCGGACTGAATGACATTAATGTGGAATCAATCTGGAGCGTGTATGACACACTCTTCTGTGAGGTGAGACACACACACACACACACACACACACACACACACACACACACACACACACACACACACACACACACACAAAGTTAAGAGCAGAATTGAAAACAGTAAAAAAAACGTTTTTATTATTTCTGTTGACTTTTTGTCTACACAACATATTTTTGTAACGAATCTCTATAATGAAGTTCTGTGAGAAACAATAAGTTACTTTTAAATTGGAGTAAGTATAAACTATAGGTGCAGTACATAATAACAATAATAATGCTGGCCATAAATATATATTATGAGAGATTTCAGCAGGTTTTAATGTCCTAGTTAGAACACGTTTCAGGTAAGATAATGTGGTGAAGCTAGATTTTTCAAATATGAAGATGTCAAGCAGAAAAAAGGCAATGTCATAGCTAATTGGTTTACTACTTATGTTGCTTTCATTTTATAAATAAGAGCATCCAGTTATTCAAGACACGATTCACAAACTTCTGGCGGGCGAGACTGTAACTGACAGACTAACGTGTGTTGGTTGATTTTGACTTTTGACTCAACCGACCTTGTCAGTTTTTAAGGAACATATGGACATTTTGGCAAACATGCTGTGGAACTAGTACCGCTTTCACATCTGTGTTTTTGTTGTTTTCTTATCTCGCACACAAAGTGTTAATGTTCACATTATTCTGAGTCCAATACACACACAATAGTGTGAGATTTGAAGTATGAGCTAATGATAAACTCCGGTACAGCTTAGTCACTGAGTACAGCCAATAGATGAGCAACCTGTGAGAGGGGTGTGCAGGCAGAGGACTGCTGACAAAGGAAAACAAAGCCAGCCTAATTAAAGCTTTCAGACCTTCTTCTTGTCAAATGTCTTTTTCATGGTTTTCATAATTTCCACTGTGTTTTCTGTGCGTGAATTCAGTCCCGTCACAACAAGTCCGCTCCTGACTGGGTGACTCCTGATGTCATGGAGAAGCTCAAAGTACTCAACGACTTTAGTATTCAGGTAGGAGTAGTGGCAATACATATGGTTTCATTTAGGACTTCTGGTGTCTCATTATGCTATGTTGTAGTTAAAAGTGGGGTAATCTAATGATAATGTTTGATGTTAAATTTTCTCAGGTTATGTTTGGGGTCCACAAACAACAAGAGAAGAGCCGGCTGCAGGGAGGTATGTGTGTGGTTTAGTGAAATTCAAATGTTACTTAAACAGGAAGGAATTGTATCTTTGTTGGGAACTATTTTCAGCAGCGGATTAGTTTACATTTGGTACTCTAAGGAGTATTTGGGGCAGCCAGACAGTGTTTGTAGGATTGAGCCAAAACAAACTACAGTTCATCATTATTAAGTAACATTATACCCAGTGCAACACTGTGGCTCATTGAGGTGTTTTTAATAGTTTTTGGACAACATTGGAGCTCTATGGCACAGATGAATAACAAATATCAGGCTTTGGATATAATACTTGTAAGTAGGATACATTCATCAATTGCTGTCTGTCTTTTAGGTATCCTACTGGGTGAAATAGTAAAGAATCTTTCCAAGATGGCCGTCCCAGACCCGAAACAGAGACTGAAAATGATGATGCTGTCAGCGGTAAGAACTGCTTTTTTAATTACTGGTGGGTGGATTTTTTTTTTTAAACTTTAATGGAGCCAGGTTAGCGGTTTTTCACTATTTCCAGTCTTTATGCTAAGCTAAACTAACTGTCTCCTGGCTGTGTAGCTTTACATTTTGCATACAGACCTGAGAGTGATATTGACCTTTTTTATCTAAATCTTGTAGAGAAAAAATAGCAAGTAAACACATTTCCCACTAGGTATTCCTTTAATGTGCGTATATTTGTCCACAGCATGACACTACTGTAGTCGCTCTTCAGGCCAGCTTGAATGTGTTCAATGGAATTGAGCCGCCATTTGCCTCCTGTCAAATATTTGAGCTGTACAGGAACAATGACAGGTAAAACACACACATGCAAACAATTCCACTCAATTTTATTTATAGTATCAAATTAAAGCAAGAGTTATTTCAAGATAGTTTACAGCTAGAGTAGGTCTAAACCACACTCAATATACAAGGATCCAACAAATCTAGTAATTCCCCCAAGAGCAAGCTTTTAGTGCAACAGTGGCAAGGAAAAACTCCCTTTTAAGTAGAAACCTCGGACAGTGTCTGAAGATGCCGTTTGGGGGTGCAATGAGTAGTGGCTACAGTCACAATAAAAGATAATGGAATAGTGACTAGAAATAGTAGTTGTAATTCATGGCATAGTGGGACACTGGCAGAGTGTAGTAGGGTGTAACAGGGCATAGCAGGGCATGCAGCAGGAACACGGTGACAGCTACAAGGATGATTTTGGTCCCACCCTAATCCAAGGAAACACACACAAGGACTCCGGGGAATAAGCTCCCAGAGCTAGGTTGGTAACAAGTATTTCTGGGACATGAATGCACACAAATGGAAAGATAAAGGAGAGAGGAGCTCAGTGTATCAAAGGAAGTCCCCCGGCAGTCTAAAACTATAACAGCATAACTAAGAGAGACAGGCTAAAGAGAGGTGCCTGGTCGGGCCAGAACTCTCCCCTGCCGGATCGGGCAGTACCATACTGGCAAACCTCGGGTTGTTCTTATTTTCTTCTATTAAAGATGAGTCTAGTCTGATCTGGCATTTCCGAGGACTTTCCGATCTAAACAAGATTCTTCTGTTTTGGTGGAACACCATTTACTTTTAAGTTTTGGCAAGGTTTGTCTTAGTTTGCGAGTTTGGGAGTTATACCAAGGTGCTAATTTACTTTCTTCCTCATCTTGTTTTTTTTTTTAAGAATATTTTTGGGCTTTTCCACCTTTAATTTGACAGACAGCAAGGTGAGGAAGGGGAAAGAAAGGGGGAAGACATGCAGGAAATTGTCACAGGTCAGATTTGAACCCTGCCCCTCTGCGTTGAAGCGTAAACCTCTCAATATACAGTACAGGCCATAAGTTTGAACATATGAGCACACACACACACACACACACACACACACACACACACACACACACAAGCTTATACCACAAAGAAAGTAAAAATATCCACAATGGATTTGGATGGATTTTACTTGCAAATTTAACACAACAAGAATCAGCTGACATAAACATATGAGGCCTTGTGTACCAACATTGCTTCATAATACTGTAAGGTTCCAAATATGTCAGTAAACTGATCAGTTGTTTTATTCCTAATGTTCATTACCTTTTTGTGGGTCCAAGCTGCTGATCGTGGACATGGCATCAGACCATCATAGACTGTAAATCTGTTTCTCTCTCTTTCTGTGTCTACCAGCTCTGTTTCAGTGTCGATGTTCTACCGGAATGACAGCGCAGTGGAGCCGTACCCTCTGCAGTTACCAGGCTGCCCCCTTGACTGCCCCCTAGATAAATTTATGGGAATTACAAAGTTCTCTATTCCAGAAGACAGGGACAAAGAGTGTCAAGTACATTCTGAAGGTAAACACCAAACCAGGGGCGTTTCTAGGACTTGAGGAGGTTCGGGGCTTAGCCCAGACCCATTTAAATAAACTGAATGCAGTGCAAAACTTGCCCAGCTTGTTAATAGCCATTGTATGTTTATTTCAACGGGCCAGTTTGTAGATGTTATTTAGATAGTGCCATAATTTGGCCTGATCATAACTGGCCTGCCAAAAACATAATGGAAAATATTGCAGGCTCTCAGGCATTCTGCATTGCTTTCAACTATTTCTCTTTTGGATAGACTTTTCTAAAATCTGAGTCAGCACATATACACAGCCTAGGCATAATTTACTCCTCCCTCCTCTTTTGCATCTTTTGTTGACCTCCTTAAGTAACCTCCTTAAATGTGCATATGACAATTATTCACCTCAATGATATATTATTCTCTGCTGTGTCCTGTGTGTATGGGGAAAGGGGAGGGACAGATGGAACAGGCAAGACAAACTGTTACGTTTAAATAACTGCTTGACAACTTATTATGGAGATGGGAAACAAGCCCAAATGAGGAACTACACTTTAGAAACAAGCCCAAAAAACCCACGACCACCAATATTTGTAAGCGACTTTACAGGAAAACAAGCCCAGAGTCGCTTATAATAAGCAGACTTGGCAACACTGCTTTCCTCACGTAGAGACGGTTGCTAGGTGATAGCAAAAGAAATACAGCATGGTCGGACCCCGCACATAGCTGCCCGTTCTATTTGCCTTGGAAAAATGAACTGGACAAAGTTACCACCATGAGTTCTACAAAAAAATGAACCGCGAGTACATTGGAAAACTTTTCTACACACACACACATCTATCTATCTATCTATACACACACACACACATACATATATATATACATATACACATATATATATATATATATATATATATATATATATATATATATATATATATATATATACACATATATATACATATATATACATATATACACACATATATATATATACATATATATACATATATACACATATATACATATATACACATATATATACATATATACACATATATATATATATATATATACACATATGTATATATATATATATACATATATATACACATATGTATATACATATTGATATATATATATATATATATATATATATATATATATATATATACATACATATATATATATACATATATACACACATATATACACATACATACATACATACATACATACATACATACATACATACATACATACATACATACATACATATCTCTCACACACACACACATCTAGTTTCAACAAGGTTTAGTTTCAACATTATAAATGCCAATACCATTATGTTGGGAAATTATTTATATTGGTCGATATATCGGCATGCCGGTGCAGCAGGATTACTACATCACCTGGTTTGAACATGTTGGAACAAACCCTTCCATCTTTAATGATGGCATTAACTTCACCCCAGTAAAGGCCCAACAAGGATACTCAGTTGCAAGTGTTTACACCACCACCAAAGAGAAGTGGGACAAGTTTCTCCTGCCTGACATTTCCTGTTGGTGGCGATATATCGGTCGGGCTCTGTTACCAGTAGCATCTCTGAAGTCTCCTGCACACTGGTGCACCCTGTCCAAATCTCCTTAGTTTCTTTGTCTACTCCTCACAATCACTGCATGCTTTTTGGCTCTAGCTGCGCTCATTAAGCCAGCGTATTTTATCACCTGGATGAAGTGAAAATGACGTCCTCCTTGATCTACTTTGGCACAGGACTGCCCTCTTGCATGATATGTTACGTTTGTTTGAATTTTCCTACCTGATGCAATTGGTATTTGAGACTAAAATTAAACAAAACCAAACAACTTAAAATGGCACTAAATACCTGTCTTAACAATGGGTATGTTTATTTCAGCTCCTTCCACACCCACAGAGGATCCATTGCCTCCACAGGGAGCTGCTGTCAAAATGGAACTGAACCAATCATCTATTTCAGAAATCTTTATCATGGGCCAGGCAGTGTTGACGTGTATCATTACTGGACAGAACCAGAATGTTGTAAATCAAATTCAAATCACTTGGCAAATTGATGGATCCCCTGTGACCAACAACATCCAAACAACACAGTCGGCAGGCAGCAGAGTCAGCACAATGACTCTTACCCGCGATGAGTGGATGAGATTCAACGAGGTGCGCTGTTCTGCCACAAAAGACGACATGCCACCAGTTATTCAAGCTGTGACTCTCCCCGCAGGAGGTATGTTACTGAGTGTCTTTAATGGAGACAGATTGGTAGAACAGTGACCTGTAAGTTTGAGGTTGCCGCAAACTTACACACACAAACATGTCAGTATCGATGTATGGCAATTGTAAAAGCCTAAATATGAACATTCTTGTTAAACCGAGTATCTCTTTCAGATGGGAACAAGCCAAAAGTAACAGTCCACGTCCTCCAAGAGCAGGACATCAAAAATGAGGTCACTCTGGTGTGTCTGGTCTCCAATCCGGTGCAGCAGGATTACTACATCACCTGGTTAGAAGAAGATGGAAATAAAACCTTCATCTTTAAGGATGGCATTAACTTCACCCCAGTGAAGACCCAACAAGGATACTCAGTTGCAAGTGTTTACACCACCACCTTAGAGAAGTGGAACAATTTATTCACTTTCTCCTGCCTGACGTTTTCTGTTAGTGGAAAAAACCCTACAATATCCAGTGCATCTAAGGCCCACAGTCACGCCATTAAATGTGAGATATAATAGAAATGTAAATGTTAGATTTAGATTTAAATGTGGCAATTTGTGCTAATGTGTTCTGTCTGTGTGTACTCTGCCATGAGAACCTGTTTTTATGATCGTAAAATGGTCAATTTACTATTGTTTGTCATATTGTGTTTCAATCTGTCTACGTCACATTGTCTAACATCTTGAGAAGTGTGCTGACTGTTTCAAATAAATGTTGACTTCCATATTTTTAAACAATCTATGTACTAGTAGTTTTCAATGATATCGGTGGCCGACAGGGGCAAACGCCCCGCAATTTAAGAAAACACATGCAAATAAACACAAGCAAATTAAGAAAAGAGCTTCATTAATTTGACAACACATGCACAGCATTCAACAAACACGCTACAAATACACACAACTACGGTGGCCGACACGGGCAAATGCCCTGCAACTTCAGAAAACACTTGCATATAGACAAAACACAAGTAATTTAAGAAACACATGCGCAGCATTCAGCAAACGCGCTGCATATACGCACACAACACAACGAAATACATAAATGCGATGCATATACTAGGGATGAGCCGGATACTCGGCTGAAACGAGTATCCGGTAAGGATAAAGCACTTATGCCGAATACAAGTATTATACGAGTAATACGAGTCATTATCTGTACTCGGATTGGGCAGCGGATAGATTTCTGGTAACGTGGGGTTTCAGACAGCGCGTGGTATAATGCGACTAAGGCCATGCCTCTGCCGCCGGAGATTTTTTTTTTTAAACCTCTGCACTTCCATCCGTCCGTCTGAGTAGACAGATACGGATACAGATAATTCATGTGGTAAACAGATACAGATACAGATAATGCTGTACTCGCTCATCCCTAGCATATACACACACACAACACAACCAAATAAGAAAAAAAAAGATTCCACAACGGAAGTGCTCCAGGCCTCTAGAGGGAGCGCTAAGTGGAACACCTGGATCTTTGACCCCACGGGGGAGAGGGAGGGAGAGAAAGAGAGAGCCGGGCGTAATTACTGGAATTGTTGGGTCTTCATAAATTATAGAATGTGGTCTATACCTACTCTATCTGTATAGTGTGCTGAGGTAACTCTTGTTATGATTTGATACTATAAATAAAATTTAATTGAATTCATATATTTGCAATTGGCTAGTGTGAACAAACTATGAAAAATAAATGTTTTCTTGAAAGTATAGTGTAGATAGATAGTTAGATAGACTTTATTAAAGGGTAACTACTTTAGTCTTGTTTTTACCTGGACCCTATTTTTCTATGTTTTTTTGTGTAAATGGCTGATGGAAACAGTCTTTGAATGTGAACAGTCACATACTGTATGCTAATAAATAATAACAATAAACCCACTATTAATTACATTATCTTAATGAGCAAGGACGTTCAACAATTGCCATTATATCGAATCAACAGCCAGGTGCAACCTAGGTAACAGGTGTAACCTAGGTAACAGGTGTAACCTAGCTAACAGGTGAAGAACAGAAACAAGCTAACTTTTAAATTTGCAAGAACTATAGACCAATAAAACAAAAGGCTTAAATGAACTGACAACATCCGTTATTTGACTTACAGTTCTCAAAGATGCACACGATCTCAACTGATTATCCTCCGGACAGCTAGTCTCTTTTTCTTTTCTCTCACTTTTTTCTCTGTGTGCCGTGCGCGCCCGCTCGCGGTGTGAGGTGCGTGTCCGCGCTATTCTCCGACATGCACTCACAATCACACCTGATAGACAACCTTTTGTACAAAACTTTTTTGCCAATTTTTTAAAATGTAAGGAGTAGAAAGTACCGATATTTGTGTTAAAATGTAAGGAGTAAAAGTAAAAAGTAGCCAAAAAAACAGTAACAAAGTATTTGTACTTCATTACTTCCCATTTATTGAGCCTCAGAATACCTACATTATACTTCATCACATTAAACCACACACAATTTAAAAAAAACAGCTTGACTGAACAGGTGTGAGTCTGTTGCAGGCAGCTTTGCTTTGTTAATTGCTTGTTAACCCTAGTGTTGTCGTCCTTTTTGTGTATACAACCCCTGTCCACAGGGTCGAAAATGACCTGCCTTCACTAAACCCCTAAAATAAAGCAGCTCACATGTAATTGTGAAACCCAAATCTTAGTGTGTGAATATCTGAATTTTTCCTCTTCAAAGTGCAAAAAGACTACATTTATTCAGTGAAGACACTAGTTGTTTTTATACAAGTTCTGTCATTATGCTTTTCTTTACTAAAGTTGAGATTTATTATACATATTATTATTTTTTAAGGTGCTGCATATGTGGTTAAGCATACTTTTGTATCAAGTAGTAGTAAGACCAGATTCAGCCTTTAGGATCTGGGTGTGTGCTAAGATTAGCAGCCCTATGTAGACACAAAGGTCAATCTCATCCATCCTTTTGCAGCCATCAGGTAGAAAGTTGAGGCAATGTTCTGGCCATTGGAAACAGCATATCATCCAAAATAGTTGATGGTAGACTTAAAACCAGCTACCACATGACTAAGCGATTGTATATGCTCATAGATGCCAAAGGTGCATGACCTTGTTTTGAGATAAATCCAGTGTTCCAGTTTCCAGTGTTTCTTTCAGCCCAGGCTAAAATGACTTTGAGGACGTACTCTTGATAATGCTTCGGGGGACTTTTGTTTCATAATGTTAAATTTATTTATTTATTAGTCTCTCCCTGCTTCCCTCTGACTCTCTGTCTCTACCCCCCCCATTATGTTAATAAAAAATAGGGGGAAACACCTAAGTTATTTACTTAATATGTAGTTACAATACAGCAATCTCAATCAAAAGTCCATTCATTTTACGAGATGAAAGTCTGTGGTTTTAATATTTGGAGGTTAGTAGCCCACACTTATTTAAGCAAGTTAGGTGTTAGTTAATTGTGTCTGCAGCAAACCTTTCACAAATGATAACCTATTCAATAAAAACACAATTCAATTTATCTGCCTACAATTTCAGTTTACCGATGGCCGTACTAACAGAAAAACAAACTGTAGCTTTGCTCATACTTGTGCTGGGTTGGATTCATGTGGTCTGATTGGGTGATATATGGCCAGCCATTTTAACATTTAAGAACTAGACTGGATTTGTGTTGCAGATATCTTAAATTTTAAGTTTTAAGTTTTGCCTAGTCAAAAAGAACATTTCAGATATCCGCAAATACATTCTTCCCATCCACAATTTTAATTTCAGATATCCACAAAGACATTCCTTTTAGGACAAATGACGTCACTTTTGCCATTCATTCGTATGGGGTTTATCATTACAGACATAGACATTTACAGATATCCACTATGTGAATTAGGGACATTCAGAAAACTGGGTTGGCCTTCCTGGCTCAGTACTAAACTGGTTTGAATCATACTTAAAGAATAGGGACTACATTGTGTCAATAGGGAATTATGCATCTGAGCATATAAATATGATGTACCAAGTTCCCCAAGGCTCCATTCTGGGGCCTCTTTTGTTTAACATCTACATGCTTCCACTGGCTCAGATTATGGAAAACAACAAAATAAGTTGCATAGTTATGTGGACGACACACAAATTTACATAAGCTTATTGCCAGGGGACTATAGTCCAATACAAAAACTGACTAAGTGCATTGAACAAATTAAAGGCTGGATGTGCCAGAACTTTCTGAAATTAAATGAAGGAAAAACTGAGGTGGTTGTTTTTGGAGCGAAAGAGGAACTATTAAAAGTCTGCACTCTGCTTCAAACAACAATGTTAAAAACAACAGACAAAGCCAGAAATCTTGGTGTAGTCATGGACTCTGACCTGAATTTTAACAGCCATATTAAGACAATTACAAAGTCAGCCTATTAAGCCCTTAAGAATGTATTGCAATGGCGATTATGAGCTTGTCCTCAGAATTAATGTTTTGGTAAGAACGAAAGTTTACATTGTATGTTTCTCCAGGATCAGCCAGCGCGAAGGACGTCTATAGTCCGGTTGGTGGCTTGCGTTGGCGGCTGCTTGCCGCTGAACCGCGTCATAGCTCATTACCATAAAGTTGAAAAATTTGACCTTTCTGATTGACGCTCAACATGCTCAAAACGCCCAAAACGCCCAAAAACGCGATGCCGACAGATTTTCTGCTCCTTGCAGCTGAGAGAAGCCGGCTTCCATTGAAAATGAATGACTTCCGGTAACTTTAGATGCTCAAGTCAATGGCGGTGTGAACATATAGTTACATATACCTATGCTCTCCGTCTCTCCTGATTGGGAATGATTAAGATTTCTCTTGGCACAGCTACCAGAAGACTTACAACTTTCAGACATGTTTCCCACGTCACAACTACGTTGTCAAGCTCAGTTGGAGGATGCGCAGTAACGCCTAAACATCACCGGAAAAGTGCTTCTATTTATTCATTATTATTATTTTCTATGGGCTAAGAAAGTGGTGTAATATGATCCTTCTGGCGTACCATAGGCTGCAATAGCAGCATGTTCAGTGCTTTGGACGTTTTTGTCCCTGTCTTTATCCCCAACAGTAGCCGTAAAAAGTGTGTCATCTTTGGCAGCGTTGAAAAATACTTAGACTCGTCTTGCTTTGTCTCTGTTTGTGTACTTTCCAGTTCTTCTGTCACTGTGTGTATCTTTTTGCGCTGTGCACCGTTTCGGACTAGTCCATTTCATTGTGAGAGTAGGGGTTGATCGGAAAAGCCTAGCCTATGGGATATTTGGGCCAGCCCAGTGTGAATTGAAAAAACAATCGTTTCGGAGGTCGGCCCATAAAGCACGTTGCCCAACTGGGAAAATGCCGGGTATGCCAGATTGCCAATCCGCCCTTTACAGAAGATGTTCCCAGCAGCACTCAGTACCTCGAGGTCCAGAGCCTGACAGCAGCAGATTCTGCCATTTACTTCTGTGCTCAAAGAGACACAGTGACTGAAGACAGTGGAGCAGCTGCACAAAAACTTCAATAGACAGCAAACAGCAATGTGATCTCACTGTAATGACATCTGAGTTTTCTCATCACATGAAAAGCACTTTGATATATCCACATACAATTTCTATATATTTTTAACTCAAGAGTACATATGTTACATCCTCTACAGTAGTAGAGCCTAGACATAGTTCTTTCAACTGTTTACCAATATCTAAATTGCCAAAGTTGTATTCATAATTACTAACCATAAATGGTATAATAGTATGACACAGTAAGATCAATACAAAGCAGTTGTCATAAATGATAGATGTTGGTGATCACAATGAAACCGATTATTTATTTTATATTATTGCGAGTGCTCTCATGCGCTTCCCATTCTGCTCACAGAGACCAACGAGAAACAGAGCCTTGATACTAAGATTAAACATAATTTAACACATTTGATTAAACCTTGATAAAAAAACAGATGTAATGTGTGTATTATTAGAATACATGTGGCTATAGTGATAGTATAGTGACTAATAAACATGTTACACAAATTAAGACTCTTGCACATTAATTTTCCAGTTTCATTAAATATATCAAGTCCAGATGTTTCCTCCCTACTGAAAGTATATGTTCAGACATGCTTCAGAATTTAACACCTGTGCAGAATCATGAAAATAAGTTAGAAAAAATTATGGGTTGAAGAACTTTTATGAAAAACTGATATAAATATCATTGTAAACCTGTATGCTCAAATTGTGAGGTGTAATAATGACAAAAAAGTAAGTAAATTCTAGTCTTCTAAACATCATTTACAACAATGCATCTTCTGCTTCTCATTCACTGTCATGTTGGTGCTTGAGTGTATCCCAGCATGCAATGGGTGGAAGAACGGTAAGCAGGGAGCTTAAATAACAAACAAATCTTATTGGGTGTCACAAGTGAGTAATCTTTTTGAATGTGTAAAAGTAGCTACCATTCCTGTTTTAAAACTCTAGAGGGCAGACAAGGACTGGCTTTAACACTTATCCCAGTGACGTCCATATACAGGAACAAAAGACAGGGAAGAAAAACAGTAAATGTGTTATATATTTGTTTTCAGCCCCTAATGCTCCAGATATTTATGTTGTCATAATGATAATCTGTCAGAATCCAATAGAATGCCTTTTATTGTCACTTTACATATGTACAATGAGATTAAAAGCAACTCCCTTCCCAGTGCCAACATATGCTTAAAACTACCAACTTTTCTGCCATGAAATTACCTTAAACCATCCCACTGCCACGTTCAGGTGTGTGTGGACACCACTGATCCACTGATTGTAGCTTATTGTTTAAATATAATCAAGCAGATGACATTGTGCTTAAATACTTGTTGTGGTAATGTTGATACCCAAGTTACTCATTGTTAAACAGCAGTTAAAAATTTTCAAACTAATATGGACACCTCCTGGTCAGTAAACATTTATTCTAGTTTCACCAAAGAAGATATTAGATTAAGTCCAGTCCAGATGTTTCCTCCCTGTGAGGAGGAGTCGATGCAAAACTCAGATATCTTCCACCTCTACTTATCTGACAGCAGAGAGGAGGACAGAGAACAGTGGACACACAGTTTAACATGATGGACTATAGGACAGGACTGCTGCTTTTAACTCTCTGCTGGGCAGGTGAAGACTTTTACCACCTTTCTTTTGAGGCTAATTTAGTTGTAAATTTATATATATATATATATATATATATATATATATATATATATATATATATATATATACATATCTTGGTATGTTATTTGGTTCTGTTCTGATCAAACTCCTTTTCTCTCCAGGTGTTTGCAGTCAGACACTGACTGAGTCTGAACCAGTGGTAAAGCGCCCTGGAGAATCCCACAAACTGACCTGTGCATATGCAGGAATAACAGATGATAACGCTGCTATCGCTTGGATCAGACAAGCTGAAGGAAAAGGACTGGAGTGGGTTGCCTACATTTCTGCTCCAAGTGGAAGCATTAAAGCTTATTCAACGTCAGTCCAGAATCGCTTCACCATATCCAGAGACAACAACGTGGACCAGGTGTATCTGCAGATGAACAGCCTGACGACTGCAGATTCTGCTGTTTATTATTGTGCTCGAAAGCCACAGTGACACAGGAAGCTACAAAGCTGTACACAAACCACTGCAGATGGCAGTGTGGCAGTCACTGACAGAAAGTGCAAGTTTGAATAATAGTTTATGGAATAAACTTCCCATAAACAGAAACAAAAAGTGGAGTTCACACACCATCAGTTTTATCATCTCTTATATGAGGCTGAGCTGTAAGAACAATAACAAAAAATGATCTGTCTTTCCAGACCCCTCACTACTGATGGCTTAACAAAAGGTCCAGATTAAAAAAAAAAAAAAAAATCATCATGGCTTTAATGTTAAGATTTGTATTCATCAATTTTACAACAGTTTTTATTTTATTTCACCAAATGACAACATTTATATAATATTTAGTTCATTTTCATTTGACTCTGTCTTGTTCTGGGCTCTTCAAGGGATTTATTAAAATAGGGAAAGGGGAAGTGGGGAGGCAGACGCCAAGGACCGAGACGCTGTGAACGGGAAGCTTGGGAAGTCTCAGAGAGCGAGGATGCTCGGGGCAGCGGGGAGCCGAGGAGGAAACACAGGAGGAGAAGCGTGGGAACCCCGGAAGCATGGAGCCGAGGAGGAGACACAGGAACTGGAAGTGGGGACGGAGACAGGTGGAAGCGGGCGCCGTGGGAGGAGGACTGAGAGGAGAAGTCAGCTGACCGGAGGCAGAGACAGGAGTGGAGGTGACACTACGGAGAAAGGAAACAAAATGAGGTAAGTAAATGAAAAACAAAGGGAGACCAAATGCTCAGGGAGGCTTGCTTAGCGAAGTTCACCATGTGAGCCGGGGTAGATATACTGCCGTTGATTTAGAGATGGCAGGCAGGTTGGAGCGGCGGGAACAGGTGATTACTGATGGAAATCAGGTGTGCTTTGTCAGCTGGCTTCACCAGGAGGGAGAGTGAGAAACAACAAAGAAAAACAGCAGGGAAACAGGGCAGGCCGACAGAAAACTCCGAAAAAATTGTAAACAATCCACATACTCACATCCCCAACCATAACGTACTGTATATAAATATATATATATATATATACTGTACATACTGTACTGTAATGTTATATATATATATATATATATATATATATATATATATATATATATATATATATATATATATATATATATTCAGTGCCACAGTTTCATAAACAGTTTTATAAAGGATGTTTATTGCCATCAATATATGAATTTTTTTTAAATGTTGAAAAACATTACAGTTTTTTTATATTCAAATACATACAGAAGTCATGTCATGGTATATCAATGATAAATTAAACTAAATAACACTGAATTGAAATTTAAAAAAATGAAAAAATATTAATGCAAAATACAATTTAACCAATTTTACTACCTATATAGTTATGATGATTAGAGTATTTTGTTTAATTCTTACCCACTGCTGATCATACAGGCCCCCCCCTCCCTCCAGTGCAGGAAACATTGTTTGGTTTTTGTATTACGGTTTATCACAGTGATGGGATGGGGGGCACTGAGATATAGATCCATACAAAAACCTAAGAGCAATAATCTAACGCTTTCCCATTCTTGTGATGAAAAAAAAAAGCTCAGGACTGAATATTTCCTACTGAAATATGGTAACTACTGTGTTTATAATTTTAAATAGGCAGATTTGTGGTTAAAAGTTAGTAAATTAGTAGTTTAAAGTCAGAGTTTGTGCACAGACGTAATTGTCATCTTCCAGGAAATCTTAACTTTAAAAACTGATTAAGAATCAACACAAAACACATGCTTCCAGGATAACATCAGGGGATAATGCTCATCACGATCTATAGGTTTTTTAATCACGTTAGGAGGTTTTCACACATCATTTTTGGTATGTTAGGTTTTTGTTCCAGCAGTGAATGGAGATGCAGCACTGTGATGCTTTTGACTACTGGGGCAAAGGGACTGAAGTCACAGTAACAGGTAAGTCACATTTAAACAACCTATTTTTAGTCAGAAGATCATTTATAACTTTTTATTGTGTTTATTGGTGCTACAGAAGTTTAACTTATAGTCCTATAAGTTCATATTGATGTTGGACACGCTAGAAAACAGAGCAGACAGATGTTATTAACGCAGCTGTTTCTTAGAGAGCATTTGAAAAAGTTCCTCTTAATGTAGATGAGTTCATCTTGTAATTGATTTGGATTGTAATTGGTGTTGATGACTGTTTCCATAGTTTTATTCACATTGTTATTCAATACATGTATACCGTGGATATTAATTATACACCATACCGTACCTGAATGTCTTAGAGAGAGTGTTACCGTAAATCTGAACCTAGGAGAAATTATTTTATATATGCATTACTGGGTCAGTATGTGTTTCAATTAAAAACTGAACAAATATATATTTAAGTACATACTATGTAATAGTAGGTAGTATCTATTTATAGTTTCATTTCAAACACCAAAGCGACACCTGACTTTTAAAAGACCGTATGCATAATACGCATTGTAAGTTCAATTGTTAGTAATCAGTTTTAGTTTTAGAGGAATTATTTTTCATAGAGTGATTTTGAATTCTTCCAGACAACTTTTCTAGGATTTCAGATTTTGCGTTAAACCAAATGGAGCAAATAATTCTCATCAAGCATAATATTTTATGTTCATAATTTTCCTATTTCAAAGGTCTAAAAAACAGTGTAGTGGGTTTTATTTTATATGTTGGTATAAGCCATTGTATTAACACACTCCACTCGCCTGTCTCATCAGATGGTTTGCTTTTGAAATAAAAGGAAGAAAAAATTATCTTTATCTTTCTTGTGCAAACTATGAACAGTCATAGTTGCTAGTGTGCATTGTGTCAACATAATTATTTAATCATTCATTATTCCATTATAAGTTACTATTTTTAAAAGATTAAGATAAACCAGACGCAATTGTAAAGAACGATTTAGGTTTCAGTTTGAGAAATGCTCAAATTACAATGAGCGACATTTCATTATTCAAAATAATACTCCTTTTGTAGTCGCAGGTAGTAGTTCTAATAATAAAAAAAGCATTTTTAATATTAGACCTGAGTTTTAAAAAATGTATTGAGATAATTTACAATTTCATGGTTATATTACCAGTTTAAGGTATTTGTATAATTATTTATTTAATATTTATTGATTTTACTTTGGGTCTTTATATTTCAATTATGTGGTTTAAAAAAATAACCAATCATTGGCTTTCATAGTAACAATTGATTATCTGTGATAATGTATGCACATTTGTACTCATATGATTTTAAACTTAAAAAAGCTCCTATTTGAAAGATTTAAAAACAGTCCCCTTTGGTTCTGTGCAAAACAATTAACTGTTGGTTGGGTTGCGCACACCTTCCACCCAAAGTCTATCCCAGCCAAGGCAAACAGGCTTTAAGTTGATAAATTATATTTCACAAAACAGTGTGGTATTAAACATTAGTGCCATTGTACAAGCTCCAATCCAGCCTGTTTGTCAAAAAATGAATAAAAATAGGAAATTATATATTAAAACATTTAATCATTGAAATTGTTTTTTTAGGCAGGTGTTCTTGTCCTCAGTTTCGTCTTGCAATATTATGTAATATATTTAAAATTGACCTTAGACAAGCTATTGATCATCTGTGTGTTTTAATTGACCTTTATTGGTATTTACATAATTACACAACTGTTTCACAGATACTACAGCTGCATCCCCGACTCTGTTCCCTTTGGTTCAGTGCAATCCTGGGGCTGCAGATACAATCACTGTTGGCTGTCTTGCACAAGACTTCTACCCAAAGAGTCTTACTTTTCAGTGGACAGATGACAGTGGGACCATCCAGACTGCTGTACAATATCCTCCAGCTGAGAAAAATAACAAATATACAAGAGTCAGTTCGCTCACCGTATCAAAATCTGAATGGGATTCAAAGAGCTATAATTGTTCTGTGACTCACCCCGGAGGCTCCCCAACCGTGAAACTGTTAAAAGGTATGTGATTTTTTTAAAATACTTATCATCATGACTCTCTTATGTATATTTGTCCACCTGCATCATCTTATTAATTTAGTTTTTTTTATGAAAATGTTCAATAATAATGTCTGTTTCTCATGTGTATGGTATTTTACATTCAAAATTCTAAAATGAATAATTACAGACTGATGCTTTAAAATGGGTATGTTTATTTCAGCTTCACCACCACCCACAGTGGGCCCATTGTCTGTCACAATGCAACTGAACCAAGTCTCAAGTGTCAAAGAAATCTTTAGCAACAACCAGGCAGTGTTGAAGTGTATCATTACTGGACAGGACCAGAATGTTTTAAATCAAATTCAAATTACTTGGCAAATCGATGGATCCCCTGTGACCAACAACATCCAACCAACACAGTCGGGAGTCAGCACAATGACTCTTACCCGCGATGGGTGGATAAGAGTCAACGAGGTGCACTGTTCTGCCAAGAAAGACGGCATGCTAATAGGTAGTCAAAAACTGACTCTCCACAAAAGAGGTATGTTACTGAATGTCTTTAATGGAGACAGATTGGTAGAACAGTGACCTGTAAGTTTGAGGTTGCCGCAAACTTACACACACACAAACATGTCAGTATCGATGTATGGCAATTGTAAAAGCCTAAATATGAACATCCTTGTTAAACCGAGTATCTCTTTCAGATGGGAACAAGCCAAAAGTAACAGTCCACGTCCTCCAAGAGCAGGACATCAAAAATGAGGTCACTCTGGTGTGTCTGGTCTCCAATCCGGTGCAGCTGGATTACTACATCACCTGGATAGAAGAAGATGGAACAAACTCTTCCAACTATGCTGATGGTGTTAACTTCACCCCAGTGAAGACCCAACAAGGATACTCAGTTGCAAGTGTTTACACCACCACCAAAGACAAGTGGGACAAGTTCTCCATGTTCTCCTGCCTGACATTTTCTGGTCGTGGCGAAAACCCTACACAATCCAATGCATCTAAGGGCCACAATAACGCCATTGAATGTGAGATATGCCAGGAATGTAAAAGTTAGATTCAGCTTTAAATGTGGCAGTTTGTGCTAATGTGTTGTTCCGTCTCTGTGTGTACTCTCTGCCATGGGAACCTGTCTTTGTGATTGTAAAACAGTCATTTTACTATTGTTTGTCATATTGTGTTTCAATCTGTCTACGTCTCACATTGTCTAACCGCTTGAGAAGTGTGCTGACTGTTTCAAATAAATGTTGCAAGGACACACTTTTGTTACATGTTTTTGAATGACTTTAATGTCAATTAATGTTCGAGTAGTTTTCAATGATATCTTACAGTAGTACTGTAAAATACACTGCTCCACTGGATTAGGATCCACACTTTACATGTGATCAAAGTGAATAATGCTTCATTATATAGTTCCTGAGTAAAATTCAGGTGAGACAAATGTCTTATGTGCGATCATATAAAAAACCTTACGCGCACACACACACACACACACACACACACACACACACACACACACACACACACACACACACACACACACACACACACACACACACACACACACACACACACACACACACACACACACACACACACACACACACACATCTAACTGCCTATGCCTTCCTCTTCTTAGATTTTACTCCAGAATCAAAACTGAGTTTTGCTCTAAGCTGCACAGATGATGCCTTTGAGGAGGAAGAGTACAGCAGCCTTTGGTCCACAGCCTTCTCCTTCATAATCCTCTTCATATCCTCTCTTCTCTATTGCATGATATTCAGCCTGGTCAAGGTAAACATGCAGGCTTCCTCTGCATTTCAGCTGTACTAAGGACTAAAGACTATTTAGAAAGAATAATGTGGTTGCGGTAGTTAATTTCCATCATCACGGACAATAATGTGCAAGAGCAGAAAAGACTCTAAATTGCCCGGGTATAATCAGTATAATATGGGATTCACCTGCAATACAAATGAGTGCATCCATTTTGCTAAATAAAATATGACCTAAGAGACGAAAATAATAAATAAAAATAAAATAAGTAATTTGTTAAATGCAATATCTGAAAAGTTAATGGACACAAAATGATTCTTTTTGGCTGGTGAATTGCTCTGACTATAACAAACCTGTAATATTAAAGGTTTATTGTGGTGATTTTAATGGACACAATTACACTGTAAAAACTGCATCACTTTTAGAGTTTATTGGAGAGAATATGGATGGCTAATGAGCTCAGGTGTGACTGATCACAATGAGCTGATCAGCTGATTGAAGAGCCCCACCAAACACAGAAAATGTGCTGGTTTCTGTGTTTTTAAATGCTGTAATAACCGTATAATATATTAGCAATTTATTAAATTAAACAGAAATGCCATCTTTAACTAAGTTTAAGTACACACCTTTTATGCTACTGTTAAAGTTATTTGATCCAAAAGTGCTTTTGCACACCTCTTTTCTGGGACAGGTGCATTGGAAAAGGAAGGTTACCAGCAATATTTGTTAAAGAAGTCCCGCACACTGTCCGTTACGCCTTGCAAATACTTTATTTCACAATGTTTCGGACAGGTCTGTGTGACTGTTAAAGTTGTAAAAAAATTGTTATTAAGAACCAATAGTCTGATATATAATAGTTTATATACTGTAGCCAAATCTGCTGACTGCAAATCTGCAAAACTGTCTATGATTATTTAAGTATTGAAGACACAGAGATCATGAGTGTCAATTCTCAGGCCGGTTAAACTCCAGATGGAAGTGATCAATCAAACCTGACCACTGTTTAACACTCTGTATTTGAGCAGTGAATACATATTTTTGAATTGTTTGTATGTTTGTTTTTTCAGATGAAGAGAACGTAAAGGATGAGATGGACGCACAGCATGATAACGACAGGTCTTCATTTGTTTTTTGTCTTTTATCTAATTTTAAAAACTATGTACATAATCGATAATCTACCTTATACTTGCCAGATAAAATGGTCATCATATATAATGATTAAGTCATTAAAAATTGATTTATCTGTAACCTGTAGAAGAAATAATAAATACAATTGCAATTCTTAATCATTTACTGTGTATGAATCAGGCTCATGAAACAATTCGTAGAGCTACGAAAAGTAACGCACTGGAACGTGTTTCACGTACATTCTGCTGTATGCACGACATTGATTGCTGCTGAATAAGAGCGCTGTGGAACCCGTGGATGGGTGGCTCATAAAACACAGTGCATCCAAGCCAGGGAGAGGAGTTCGCTTCCAGGGGAAAACAAACGATTTTCACCCAGGAAACGCATGTTCATCCCTCAGGAATGTTTTAATCCAAACCACAATATTTTTCCTAAACTTAACAAGTGGTTTTGGTGCCCAAACTTAACTGTGGTTGCCACATTAAGCTCACTTTTTGTTGGCTGAACTCAACTGCCCCGGCCCTTTAAGGGACCATCATCTTGCGTGCCCTTAGCCAGCTCCCCGGAATCTTCTGTCAGCTAAACCATATATTGTATAAATAATATTGGAGAAACCGTCTAGGCCTAAAAAAAATGAAGCCAATGCAGAAGTGCCTTAAACCTGCATTCTATCTACTTAAGGGAGTAACAGAAAGTTTTGGATTTCTGTATTGCCTTACATACAGATGGATGCCGGCAGTTGCCTACCCAGAGTTCTGCGTTTACCTACTGGTAAATCTTCACTTGATGACTCGCCTCGGAAGGGTTGGAAATCAGCAACTTTCACTCTTTAGCATTTAGCTTAGAGCAGTGCCCGTGTGTCCAAACTTGAAGCTTCAACATGGCAGTCCATAAACCATTGGGTGATGTCACAGATGGTACGTCCCATATTAAATATGTCTTTTGTTAAACTCAACTAGCAACAGCCGCTGATACGAGCAACAGCTCCCAGAGCTCTGTAGCCGGCGTCTCACCTGATTTCATAGGATATCATTGTGTGAATACATTTTTGTACGATATCCTACAAACCCGTTCATTAGAATGCATAAATACATGTTCCAACATTGGGTGTTGTTTCATTAAGATTAGGAAGTTATTGATTACTTTTTTTGAAAGCTTTTAGTGCCCTTAAAATGTATTATTGAAGTGTAGTATTGATTTTTCATTGACACATAAATAACAAATTGCACTGTTGTAGAAATACATTCTGTATGTGGTTTTGCATTTTGTTGTTTGACTAAAAATCTTCACTGTTCATGTTTGGTCATTTTGTCAATCATTTTTGCTTTCATCTTTATTCAATAAATAAAATATTACAATAAATCTAATTTGGACAGCCACATTATTAAGTTGAAGGGAGAATGAGGATGAGTGATTGTGATGTGCTTGTGATAAACATGGAATGCTTTTGAGGAATTTATTGTCATTAAGAGTCACAACAAAGGGATCTAAAATAATAACACATCAAGTCGGCATAACGGAAACTTCTGTTAGCAGTTAAGCTCTGAAGGTTTTTCAGTTTCTAAACATATAATCTTTGGAGAGTCACTTCCCCCTCTCTCTGCACCTTTGGGACCACACCTGTGGTAGTGAAACTTTGTGGAAACCGTCAGAGAACTACAAATACACTTCCTCGAAACAAGAGACCCATCTTTCTGCATATCAGCATGTGTCCAGGCGTAAAGCATCTAACATGCATACAGAAATATCAAAGTTCACAGAATAGCATAAGCTCATCAAACAATATGATAGCAAATACAAGACATGCAGAGTACAAAAATACCAGATACAATACAGATATATTTGTGGACCTATTTTGTTTAGCTGCATGGTGCTACAGTTGTTATTTAACATGTAGTTCCATATTGGTGTTCTTCTTGATCTAGAACATGGCAACACACAGCAGAAGGAGCTGGAAGCCTTTGAGCTCTTGTGTGATGAGTGTGGACTCGTTACTAATTCATTTTGTCATTATCCGAGGAGTGTCTCTCATTGCCTCTGCTTGACTCACTGGGATGTTGTAAGAGGTGCAGCGTCTACCAAGAACTTGTAGAAGACAGGTAAAATATGATTTGTGATGCTAAATCTCCTCATTGTTTATAATTAACCTTAGCAGATTAGGGAGAAATACGGATAACCTTAAAACATGATGAACATCTGTTGGTGCTGCTCTTAGTGTTTGAACATCAGTCATTTTAATTAATTCTAATGTAGGTGACTTTAGCTGGTTCCTGATTTGTTGCACATGTCGGGTGGTCACTAAAGACATAATCAAACGCTCAAAGTTGTGGCTGTACTTTACTGAACTGAATGAAGATGCAGCAGACTAGTGACAAAAATTTAAAAAAAAAGCTCTTGTGTTCAAGGGCTGTAAAAACCTAATGAAACATTTAGAGGAACTGCATATTACAAAAACGAAGCATTTAAGTACATTTTACTGTATCATCTTTAATTTAATTATTTGTTCACCAACATATATTCCGTTGTTATTTATTTTACGCCTTTTTGCTGTTCAAATCAGCTATTTTAACCACAGTGATTGTTTAAAGTTCATACTATCATTTGTACTTTTGTAAAGATTCAAAAACATAATATGTCTGTATGCAAGGTTTCTTTTGAGGTGTGTGTAATGATCTTCAGACAGCTTGAACTACTGGGGACTTTGTTGTTCATTTGTTTTTGTTTTTTAATTTTTTTAAATCACCTCTGGTGCTGAAATTGATTAATTCGGGAAAATAATTCAACAGCACACATACAGGCCCCCCCTCCGTCCAGTGCAGGAAACATTGTTTGATTTTTGTATTAGGGTTTATCACAGTGATGGGCTGGGAGGCACTGAGATATAGATCCATACAAAAACCCAAGGGCAATAATCTAACGCTTTCCCATTCTTGTGAATAAAAAAAGAAGCTCAGGACTGAATATTTCCTACTGAAATATGGTAACTACTGTGTTTATAATTTTTAATAAGTAGATTTGTTGTTAAAAGTTAGTGAATTAGTAGTTTAAAGTCAGAGTTTGTGCACAGACGTAATTGTCATCTTCCAGTAAATCTTAACTTTAAGAACTGATTAAGAATCAGCACAAAACACATGCTTCCAGGATGACATCAGGGGATAATGCTCATCACGATCTATAGGTTTTTTAGTCACATTATGAGGTTTTCACTCATCATTTTTGGTATGTTAGGTTTTTGTTCCAGCAGTGAATGGAGATGCAGCACTGTGATTATTTCGACTACTGGGGCAAAGGGACTGAAGTCACAGTAACAGGTAAGTCACATTTAAACAACATATTTTTAGTCAGAAGATCATTTATAACTTTTTATTGTGTTTATTGGTGCTACAGAAGTTTAACTTATAGTCCTATAAGTTCATATTGATGTTGGACACGCTAGAAAACAGAGCGGACAGATGTTATTAACGCAGCTGTTTCTTAGAGAGCATTTGAAAAAGTTCCTCTTAATGTAGATGAGTTCATCTTGTAATTGATTTGGATTGTAATTGGTGTTGATGACTGTTTCCATAGTTTTATTCACATTATTATTCAATACATTTATTACCGTGGATATTAATTATACACCATACCGTACCTGAATGTCTTAGAGAGAGTGTTACCATAAATCTGAACCTAGGAGAAATTATTTTATATATGCATTACTGGGTCAGTATGTGTTTCAATTAAAAACTGAACAAATATATATTTAAGTACATACTATGTAATAGTAGGTAGTATCTATTTATAGTTTCATTTCAAACACCAAAGCGACACCTGACTTTTAAAAGACCATATGCATAATACGCATTGTAAGTTCAATTGTTAGTAATCAGTTTTAGTTTTAGAGGGATTATTTTTCATAGAGTGATTTTGAATTCTTCCAGACAACTTTTCTAGGATTTCAGATTTTGCGTTAAACCAAATGGAGCAAATAATTCTCATCAAGCATAATATTTTATGTTCATAATTTTCCTATTTCAAAGGTCTAAAAAACAGTGTAGTGGGTTTTATTTTATATGTTGGTATAAGCCATTGTATTAACACACTCCACTCGCCTGTCTCATCAGATGGTTTGCTTTTGAAAAAAAAGGAAGAAAAAATTATCTTTATCTTTCTTGTGCAAACTATGAACAGTCATAGTTGCTATTGTGCATTGTGTCAACATTATTATTGAATCATTCATTATTCCATTATAAGTTACTATTTTTAAAAGATTAAGATAAACCAGACGCAATTGTAAAGAACGATTTAGGTTTCAGTTTGAGAAATGCTCAATTTGCAATTTTATTATTCAAAATAATACTCCTTTTGTAGTCGCAGGTAGTAGTTCTAATAATAAAAAAAGCATTTTTAATATTAGACCTGAGTTTTAAAAAATGTATTGAGATAATTTACAATTTCATGGTTATATTACCAGTTTAAGGTATTTGTATAATTATTTATTTAATATTTATTGATTTTACTTTGGGTCTTTATATTTCAATTATGTGGTTTAAAAAAATAACCAATCATTGGCTTTCATAGTAACAATTGATTATCTGTGATAATGTATGCACATTTGTACTCATATGATTTTAAACTTAAAAAAGCTCCTATTTGAAAGATTTAAAAACAGTCCCCTTTGTTTCTGTGCAACACAATTTACTGTTGGTTGTGTTGCGCACACCTTCCACCCAAAGACTATCCCAGCCAAGGCAAACAGGCTTTAAGTTGATAAATTATATTTCACAAAACAGTGTGGTATTAAACATTAGTGCCATTGTACAAGCTCCAATCCAGCCTGTTTGTCAAAAAAATAAAAATAGGACATTATATATTAAAACATTTAATCATTGAAATTGTTTTTAGGCAGGTGTTCTTGTCCTCAGTTTCATCTTGCAATATTATGTAATATATTTAAAATTAACCTTAGACAAGCTATTGATCATCTGTGTGTTTTAATTGACCTTTATTGGTATTTACATAATTACACAACTGTTTCACAGATACTACAGCTGCATCCCCGACTCTGTTCCCTTTGGTTCAGTGCAATCCTGGGGCTGCAGATACAATCACTGTTGGCTGTCTTGCACAAGACTTCTACCCAAAGAGTCTTACTTTTCAGTGGACAGATGACAGTGGGACCATCCAGACTGCTGTACAATATCCTCCAGCTGAGAAAAATAACAAATATACAAGAGTCAGTTCGCTCACCGTATCAAAATCTGAATGGGATTCAAAGAGCTATAATTGTTCTGTGACTCACCCGGAGGCTCCCCAACCGTGAAACTGTTAAAAGGTATGTGATTTTTTAAAATACTTATCATCATGACTCTCTTATGTATATTTGTCCACCTGCATCATCTTATTAATTTAGTTTTTTTTATGAAAATGTTCAATAATAATGTCTGTTTCTCATGTGTATGGTATTTTACATTCAAAATTCTAAAATGAATAATTACAGACTGATGCTTTAAAATGGGTATGTTTATTTCAGCTTCACCACCACCCACAGTGGGCCCATTGTCTGTCACAATGCAACTGAACCAAGTCTCAAGTGTCAAAGAAATCTTTAGCAACAACCAGGCAGTGTTGAAGTGTATCATTACTGGACAGGACCAGAATGTTTTAAATCAAATTCAAATTACTTGGCAAATCGATGGATCCCCTGTGACCAACAACATCCAACCAACACAGTCGGGAGTCAGCACAATGACTCTTACCCGCGATGAGTGGATAAGATTCAACGAGGTGCACTGTTCTGCCAAGAAAGACGGCATGCTAATAGGTAGTCAAAAACTGACTCTCCACAAAAGAGGTATGTTACTGAATGTCTTTAATGGAGACAGATTGGTAGAACAGTGACCTGTAAGTTTGAGGTTGCCGCAAACTTACACACACACAAACATGTCAGTATCGATGTATGGCAATTGTAAAAGCCTAAATATGAACATCCTTGTTAAACCGAGTATCTCTTTCAGATGGGAACAAGCCAAAAGTAACAGTCCACGTCCTCCAAGAGCAGGACATCAAAAATGAGGTCACTCTGGTGTGTCTGGTCTCCAATCCGGTGCAGCTGGATTACTACATCACCTGGATAGAAGAAGATGGAACAAACTCTTCCAACTATGCTGATGGTGTTAACTTCACCCCAGTGAAGACCCAACAAGGATACTCAGTTGCAAGTGTTTACACCACCACCAAAGACAAGTGGGACAAGTTCTCCATGTTCTCCTGCCTGACATTTTCTGGTCGTGGCGAAAACCCTACACAATCCAATGCATCTAAGGGCCACAATAACGCCATTGAATGTGAGATATGCCAGAAATGTTAGATTCAGCTTTAAATGTGGCAGTTTGTGCTAATGTGTTGTTCCGTCTCTGTGTGTACTCTCTGCCATGGGAACCTGTCTTTGTGATTGTAAAACAGTCATTTTACTATTGTTTGTCATATTGTGTTTCAATCTGTCTACGTCTCACATTGTCTAACCGCTTGAGAAGTGTGCTGACTGTTTCAAATAAATGTTGCAAGGACACACTTTTGTTACATGTTTTTGAATGACTTTAATGTCAATTAATGTTCGAGTAGTTTTCAATGATATCTTACAGTAGTACTGTAAAATACACTGCTCCACTGGATTAGGATCCACACTTTACATGTGATCAAAGTGAATAATGCTTCATTATATAGTTCCTGAGTACAATTCAGGTGAGACAAATGTCTTATGTGCGATCATATAAAAACCTTACGCGCACACACACACACACACACACACACACACACACACACACACACACACACACACACACACACACACACATACACACACACACACACACACACACACACACACACACACACACACACACACACACACACACACACACACACACACATCTAACTGCCTATGCCTTCCTCTTCTTAGATTTTACTCCAGAATCAAAACTGAGTTTTGCTCTAAGCTGCACAGATGATGCCTTTGAGGAGGAAGAGTACAGCAGCCTTTGGTCCACAGCCTTCTCCTTCATAATCCTCTTCATATCCTCTCTTCTCTATTGCATGATATTCAGCCTGGTCAAGGTAAACATGCAGGCTTCCTCTGCATTACAGCTGTACTAAGGACTAAAGACTATTTAGAAAGAATAATGTGGTTGCGGTAGTTAATTTCCATCATCACGGACAATAATGTGCAAGAGCAGAAAAGACTCTAAATTGCCCGGGTATTATCAGTATAATATGGGATTCACCTGCAATACAAATGAGTGCATCCATTTTGCTAAATAAAATATGACCTAAGAGACGAAAATAATAAATAAAAATAAAATAAGTAATTGGTTAAATGCAATATCTGAAAAGTTAATGGACACAAAATGATTCTTTTTGGCTGGTGAATTGCTCTGACTATAACAAACCTGTAATATTAAAGGTTTATTGTGTTGATTTTAATGGACACAATTACACTGTAAAAACTGCATCACTTTTAGAGTTTATTGGAGAGAATATGGATGGCTAATGAGCTCAGGTGTGACTGATCACAATGAGCTGATCAGCTGATTGAAGAGCCCCACCAAACACAGAAAATGTGCTGGTTTCTGTGTTTTTAAATGCTGTAATAACCGTATAATATATTAGCAATTTATTAAATTAAACAGAAATGCCATCTTTAACTAAGTTTAAGTACACACCTTTTTATGCTACTGTTAAAGTTGTTTGATTCAAAAGTGCTTTTGCACACCTCTTTTCTGGGACAGGTGCATTGGAAAAAGGAAGGTTACCAGCAATATTTGTTAAAGAAGTCCCGCACACTGTCCATTACGCCTTGCAAATACTTTATTTCACAATGTTTCGGACAGGTCTGTGTGACTGTTAAAGTTGTAAAGAAACAGAACCAATAGTCATATATATAATAGTTTATATACTGTAGCCAAATCTGCTGACTGCAAATCTGCAAAAATGTCTCTGATTATTGAAGTATTGAAGACACAGAGATCATGAGTGTCAATTCTCAGGCCGGTTAAACTCCAGATGGAAGTGATCAATCAAACCTGACCACTGTTTAACACTCTGTATTTGAGCAGTGAATACATATTTTTTAATTGTTTGTATGTTTTTTTTTTCAGATGAAGAGAACGTAAAGGATGAGATGGACGCACAGCATGATAACGACAGGTCTTCATTTGTTTTTTTGTCTTTTATCTAATTTTAAAAACTATGTACATAATCGATAATCTTCCTTATATTGCCCAGATAAAATGGTCATCATATATAATGAATAAGTCATTGAAAACGGATTTATCTGTAACCTGTAGAAGAAATAATAAATACAATTGCAATTCTTAATCATTTACTGTGTATAAATCAGGCTCATGAAACAATTCGTAGAGCTACGAAAAGTAACACGCTGGAACGTGTTCCACGTACATTCCGCTGTGGAACCCGTGGATGGGTGGTTCATAAAACACAGTGCATCCAAGCCGGGGAGAGGAGTTCGCTTCCAGGGGAAAAGAAATGACTTTCACCCTGGAAACGCATGTTCATCCCTCAGGAATGTTTTAATCCAAACCACAATATTTTTCCTAAACTTAACAAGTGGTTTTGGTGCCCAAACTTAACTGTGGTTGCCACATTAAGCTCACTTTTTGTTGGCTAAACTCAACTGCCCCGGCCCTTTAAGGGACCATCATCTTGCGTGCCCTTAGCCAGCTCCCAGGAATCTTCTGTCGGCTAAACCATATATTGTATAATAATATTGGAGAAACCGTCTAGGCCTAAAAAAAATGAAGCCAATGCAGAAGTGCCTTAAACCTGCATTCTATCTACTTAAGGGAGTAACAGAAAGTTTTGGATTTCTGTATTGCCTTACATACAGATGGATGCCGGCAGTTGCCTACCCAGAGTTCTGCGTTTACCTACTGGTAAATCTTCACTTGATGACTCGCCTCGGAAGGGTTGAAAATCAGCAACTTTCACTCTTTAGCATTTAGCTTAGAGCAGTGCCCGTGTGTCCAAACTTGAAGCTTCAACATGGCAGTCCATAAACCATTGGGTGATGTCATAGATGGTACGTCCCATATTAAATATGTCTTTTGTTAAACTCAACTAGCAACGGCCGCTGATACGAGCAACAGCTCACAGAGCTCTGTAGCCGGCGTCTCACCTGATTTCATAGGATATCATTGTGTGAATACATTTTTGTACAATATCCTACAAACCCGTTCATTAGAATGCATAAATACATGTTCCAACATTGGGTGTTGTTTCAATAAGATTAGGAAGTTATTGATAGCTTTTTTTGAAAGCTTTTAGTGCCCTTAAAATGTATTATTGAAGTGTAGTATTGATTTTTCATTGACACATAAATAACAAATTGCACTGTTGTTGAAATACATTCTGTATGTGGTTTTGCATTTTGTTGTTTGACTAAAACTCTTCACTGTTCATGTTTGGTCATTTTGTCAATCATTTTTGCTTTCATCTTTATTCAATAAATATAATATTACAATAAATCTAATTTGGACAGCCACATTATTAAGTTGAAGGGAGAATGAGGATGAGTGATTGTGATGTGCTTGTGATAAACATGGAACGCTTTCGAGGAATTTATTGTCATTAAGAGTCAAAACAATGGGATCTAAAATAGTAACACATCAAGTCGGCATAACGGAAACTTCTGTTAGCAGTTAAGCTCTGAAGGTTTTTCAGTTTCTAAACATATAATCTTTGGAGAGTCACTTCCCCCTCTCTCTGCACCTTTGGGACCACACCTGTGGTAGTGAAACTTTGTGGAAACCGTCAGAGCTACAAATACACTTCCTCGAAACAAGAGACCCATCTTTCTGTGAACATTTGCATATCAGCATGTGTCCAGGCGTAAAGCATCTAACATGCATACAGAAATATCAAAGTTCACAGAATAGCATAAGCTCATCAAACAATATGATAGCAAATACAAGACATGCAGAGTACAGAAATACCAGATACAATACAGATATATTTGTGGACCTATTTTGTTTAGCTGCATGGTGCACAGTTGTTATTTAACATGTAGTTTCATATTGGTGTTCTTCTTGATCTAGAACATGGCAACACACAGCAAAAGGAGCTGGAAGCCTTTGAGATCTTGTGTGATTAGTGTGGACTCGTTACTAATTCATTTTGTCATTATCCGAGGAGTGTCTCTCATTGCCTTTGCTTGACTCACTGGGATGTTGTAAGAGGTGCAGCGTCTACCAAGAACTTGTAGAGGGCAGGTAAAATATGATTTGTGACCCTAAATCTCCTCATTATCCTCACCAGGGACACTTATAATTAACCTTAGCAGATTAGGGAGGAATACAGATAACCTTAAAACATGATGAACATCTGTTGGCGGTGCTCTTAGTGTTTTAATATTATTCATTATAATTAATTCTAATGTAGGTGACTTTAGCTGGTTCCTGATTTGTTGCACATGTCGGGTGGTCACCAAAAACAGAATCAAACGCTCAAAGTTGTGGCTGTACTTTACCGAACTGAATAAAGATGCAGCAGACTAGTGACAAATATAAAAATAAAAAGCTCTTGTGTTCAAGGGCTGTTACAACATAATGACACATTTAGAGGAACTGCCTATTGCAAAAATGAAGCATTTAAGTACATTTTACTGTATAATCTTTAATTTAATTATTTGTTCACCAACATGTATTCCGTTGTTATTTATTTTACGCCTTTTTGCTGCTCAAATCAGCTATTTTAACCACAGTGATTTTTAAGGTTCATACTATCATTTGTACTTTTGTATAGATTCAAAAACATGATCTATGCAAGGTTACTTTTGAGGTGTGTGTGATAGCTTGAACTACTGGGGACTTTGTTGTTCATTTGTTTTTTTGTTTTTTTAAATCACCTCTGGTGCTAAAATTGATTAATTTCGGAAAATAATTCAACCTGTGTACTTTATGTCCTTCAAACTTACTAACAAAAATAAGTGTTTTTTAAAAAAAGTAATTTCAATCTACCAGCTGAACAATTTCACTTATACTTAAATGTTTTATAATGTCAGCTTAAGCACATGTTGGTGCACATGCTAGCTGGTTAATAAAAAGCAGAAAAGCAAGTGAAGACTGCCATCTAGCTTTGTGAGGACATGGAAAGTATGTCATTGGGAAAACAACAAACTTGCATACTGTATGAATGTGCTTATAGTAAGTAAACATGAATACAAGTACTATAGAGGGTGTTTATTTGTTGCAATTCTCCTCTTGCAGCCAAACGCCATCCCATACAGTATTTCAGACATCCAGTGAAACCGAGACATATATCACAAAAAGTGTATTGGTAGTGTATGTGGTAGTGTATTCAAATGTGGCAGTAGCAGCATTTTCAGAAATGTGCAGTGGAAACATTGTCCTCGTTCATACACTAGTAAAATACAGTAAAACATTGTAATTGGTTATTTTAGCTTCAATGGGCTCAGAGGACCAGTTTTTTTGCAGGTCTACATTAAAAGCCTTTAAATGTATTTGAATTACACCTGCTCTACATTAATGCAGCGGCTGATGACGAGCAACCAAAGAACTGAACTGACCTCTAGGTGAATTCTGCAGCAACAGTGATTTTAAAGGTTGAATGTAATGATCTGCTGCCATCTACAGGCGTACACACACTGATGCTTAATCACTGCTATGTGTGGACCAAAGTGCAACAGACTGGTCCAGCTTTATGGAAATTTATGTTGGGACAAAGTTTTTTTCTGACTAATAAAGTCAAAGAGAGTTTTTTTTTTTTAAATGCTTCATTGGTTTTACCCAACAAACCACTATTTATAGAAGCTCAAAAAATACATTAATGTAAACCGTACATTCTGTGGGAATCAAAGAGAAAATCTTCTCTACTGTCTCTATACTTAGCTCATCTCATTTAACGTAAATTCTCCTTGTGTCTGGAAAATATACTTTTTGTGACACAAATCTCACCTCTCAATTTTGTTTAATCAACCTGTTTTTATTTCTGACCAAATTTAACATCCAAGTCCAAATTCCCCCAAAAAAACACCTAACTTCACAGAGCTGTCCATTCACATTCAACACTATATTTCTACTATATCTTGTTGCAGTTAGAAGAAGGTTGTAAGAACACACAAACACACTATTTGTACTTTTCAAATGCTTTATGTAAATTGAGTTGTTTTCCTTCGTTTTATTATTGTTTTATTTTTTGTCTCTCCGCTGGCGTACTTGACCTGTTTGTATTGTATACACTTGTGGCTGTATCCTTGTTATGTGCTCAATAAAAAACAAAAAAGTGCAACAGATTTGAACCGTTCAGCCCATAGGGGTCAGTGCAACAATGCTTTTCGATTAAGTGTGGAGAATATCTTTAAAAAGCTTCCCTTTTAGTGGTGGGATTTGCCTACGTTCACAAGGTTCAGAAAATAAATCTAAATTATAAGCTGTAAGTAAATTTAAGGGCTGGTGATCTGCGGATAAGTTTGTTCTTGACCAAACTGAGTCAGCATATACAATGTAACATTTTTAAAATGCAATAGGATGTTGTTAACCCTGTAACACTGCTAATTTAACACTGTTGTATCAATATACAGTAAAAGATTGGCTGCTATATAGTTTACTAAAGCACATTTTAAAAATTTCATGAATACACTGTAATGTCTTTGCTGACACTGCAGAGAAGCACACAAACATTGACTGTGATAATCATTATTTCTGGAATGAATTAGTCTTGCCATCAAATAATCTGAATTCATAAAAACAGAAAACAAATACCTACAATAGTTATTACAAGCCCACACAATCTGTTATAATAATTCATTTAAAAAAAATTGCTGTCTTATTGTGTATTGCAGAGAATGGTAGACAGCTACACTGTGGCACAGGTTTTTACATTGTGGTGTTTCACGGTGTATACGGGACTGGCCACAGTGATTCACACAGTTACAAAAACCTCTCAAGAGCAGCTAAAGTCGGTATATACTGTACATAAATGGTGTATGTACACACTCAGTACAATCCTTGTGGCTTAATTAAAATACAGTCAGCCCAGGTAAACTAACATTCTGGATATGCAGTACTTTAAAGACTTGATAATTGACTGGGTAATGTTTTTATTTCAGTAATAAAGTACTGTCCCTTTCCAGCCTTTGAATAGAAATTTTGTTTAGTTTTTTTTGTCATAAATTTTATTTGTTCTCTTATTTGTTTATACATTTTGTACATATACGCATATATTTCTTTCAATCGTTGTCGAAATAAATATTTCATTCATTCATTCATTCATGTCATTCATTCATGTCAGGGTCTGTTTTCCATGTTACATGCTATAGTACTTTCATTTCTCATTCACTTTGTGCAAATGCAATTTGTCCATTGTTGCAGTTTTACTGCACAATATATAAAAATAATTATTTACATGTATTTGTTTTATTGTTTTTTTTGTAAAAAATGTATACAAGAAATGAATACAAACGTACCTATTCTAAATAAAGAAAACTAAATCATCAACAACGATCAGGACTGCACTGCTGATTCATTTCACATGTTTGATGTTAATATTACCAAATTAAAAATGAAAAACTGTTAGTTTAAGGTCAAAGCATTTGTGTGTTGTGACAGCCAGTGTGCTGGGTGGAGTTGTTGTATGGATTTATAACACAGTGCAGTATAGCAACCACAGTGATAAGTCATGTGACAAAAACCTCCTTCCAATGAGAAGGAAACGTGGTGCTGATACGGAAAACAAGTAGGTGCAATAAGTGTCCAAAAAAAATTCTTTTGAAAGGCAAAGATGTATAAAGATTGACAATTAATGCGATCTCACATAAAGGGTTGTGTGCAACATGGTTCTTAAAAGTGATTGACTAACTGCACCAATAGTTAATGCACTACATCAGGCAGAGGTTTTTGTATGAGCATGTGGGACTGTGTATGGAGTGGCAGCCACAGTGATATGTGGCAATACAAAAACCTGCTGAACTTTCTCACTAAGTCACTGTGCCTCAAGAAAAATAACAGATAAAAAAGGTCTTAATATCATTACACTCTGAAGAGAAGTGATATTAAATAGAATAGTGGAAGGCTAAATTGCTTGTAGGTGGAATTATTTTTTTCTTTTTTAATTTTACATGAAAAAAAATAGGAAAATAATGTTTATTTGCTTTGTATCAGCAAGACAATATATGTGTTTGTTTTAAGGTGTTATTATTATGTAATTGTGAAGCCCTTTTTAGGAAAGTAGAGGTAAAATAAAGAAAATTAGATAATTAAAAAGCCATCAGGTGGCCTTGTTGGTTGTCAGTGGGTAGAGGAGGCGCACATATGTTTATGCCTCGACGCAGAGGTGCAGGGTTCAACTCCGACCTGTGACGATTTCTTGCCTGTCTTCCCCCTCTCTTGCCCCTTTCTCACCTGTCCTGTCCATTAAAGGTTAAAAAATAATAATAATAATAATCTGAAAAAAAAAAAAATAACATCATCAGGGAACTTCCACACTGCTGTTTCAGTGAAAACATGAACATGATTCAAATCTTAACGTTACTCGTTAAACTAATATGAAAAACAACAAGGTAACAGCATTTGTGAGTTACGAGAACCAGTGTGCAGGGTGGAGTTTTTGTATGGGTTTATAACACGGTGCACAATGGCAACCACAGTGATAAATCCTATGACAAAAACCTCCTTCCACTGAGGCCAAAATGCTGTGTATGATGATACAGAAAACAAGTTAGCAGACTGCTTTTTGCTGCCTGCATGTGTCCAACAAAACTCTTCTTGGTGTATTCCTGAGGGCTGAGTAAGGCAACATGAACTTAAAAGTGATACAGTTTCCTAGCACACAGAGGATGATGTAAACATTCAAAAAGTAAAAAAGAAAAGCCGGGCCGTGGGAGCAATAAACAACCTACATCGTGGTCTGGATTGGAGGACTTGTTGATATCAGCAAAGGTTTTTGTACGAGTATGTTCCACTGTGTATTGGGGGGGTGGCCACAGTGATATATGGTAAAACAAAAACCTGCTCTGTGTCAGGACATCATGAGCTTAAAGGTGATACAGTTTCCTAAACAGAGGATCATGTAAATATTCACTTTCATTAAGTAAAATAAAACCAAACAGAAATGATTAGGTTTTAATGGGTTTAAATGTGTGTTAATTATACATTTAAAATCCAATGTATCCAAGCAATAGTAGTTATTTTGATATTTAATTAACAAAATAACTATTCCTACTGGTACATTTTTTGGCCCATGACTTTAAATCTACTTCTAAGACACAAAAAGTGCAAAACTAGATAGATGGAGAGCATAGATAGATGACAACCCCTTAACATCAGAGGTCACCCAAATTTTGGATGATATTCCTCAAAAGATACACTGGAATAGTTTTGTTTCTTATTCAAATTAGGTAAATGCCATTTGTGTGGGTCAGTAACACTTTGTGTTTGTTTAATTGTGTTGTTATCATAATTGTAAAGCCCTTTTCAATATGACCAAATTAAATTAATACAAATAAAATAAATCATAAGGGCACTTTTGCACCCCACATAATTAGATATTTACATTAGACTACTTGTTAAAACTAACAAGAAAAAAACTCTACAGTTAAAGTAACATAATGTGTGCTGTGATAGCCAGTGTGCAGGGTGGAGTTTTTGTATGGAGTTATATCACAGTGCAGCATATAGCAGCTAGCACAGTAATACATCCTATGACAAAAACCTCCTTCCACTGACAAAGAAATTATGCTGATACAGAACACAAATCAGAAGGTGAGACTGTTTTCTGCTGTCCAACAAAACTCTTCTTGGGAAAATCAAAGATGTTTAAAGACTGACGATATGTGTCAGGATATTGTGAGCTCAAAAGGGATACACTTTCCTTAACACAGGGATCATGCACATTTTTACAAAGCATAAGAAAAATCAGCAATAATTAAGTTAAAAGAAAAAAAGAATAACTAATACAAACAAAAGTGGAATGTTTTTGCATAATTTCACAGTTTTACTGGAAAAATAATATATTGGACAATAGTACATAGTTTTGCTGAGTACAAAGAGTATACAATACTGACCACACTCAATATCAGGCAAAGGTTTTTGTTTGAGTTTGTAGCATTGTGTACCTGGGGGTGGCCACAGTGAGTTGCGGTAGTACAAAAACCTGTCCTGAACTGAGGCATGAAGTCACTGTGCCTCAAGAAGGACAGGATACACTCACATAACCGAGACATTTTACACATTTAAGATATATATTGTATATTAGATCCTGATCTTGCAAGCTCCAGTTTTCCACTTGCAGATCAGTCTGGCATCTTGAGATAGAGAATAAAAAAGATTTACAAAAAAATACAAAAGATTTTTTTGAGGTGGGTTTAGGTGTGATGCAGCAAGAAGCGACTGTCAGCCTAAACAACAAGGCGGCAAGTTTTATCCGAATTAGAAAGTATATAAGTAAGTAGCAATCCATCTAGCGGAGTCCGGTTAGTGGAAGGGTAGATTACATTAATGTAGAATTGGAATGTGGAATTTTTTCAGTTTTAGTCTACCACTAATTGCTATACATACTCTACTGTATATTGTTTTGGAAAATGACTTTACAGCTACTTCTATACTAAGACACATACAGTGTAAAGTAAATATGACAACCCCTTTGTGTTAGGTCACACAACCTGTGAATGATATTCCTGAAAAGATATACTGGGTATGAAGTATCAACCTTGCAAGAACTTATTGATCATGTTTGATTCTGCAGTAGTTTTGATTCTCATTCAAATTAGGTAGATGCCATTATTCCATGATTCTACTGCAAAAAGTAGCTCAATAACGATAGGCTATTTATATGTGTTTGTTTCATTGTATAAGTTTGATAACTGTGAAGTCCTTTCACTAGGGTGTGCAACATAACCCAAACAAAATAAATACATTTAAAATACATTATCAGGGACTTTACTTCTGATTCTGTTCTCTTAACATTGCTTGTTAAACTAAAATGAGAAACACAGTTAAAGCAACAGCATTTCTGTGCCGTGATAGGCAATGTGGAGTTTTTGTATGGAGTTATATCACAGTGCTCGATATAGTGGCAGCTATGGCAGCACAGTGACATATCCTTTGACAAAAACTTTTCACTAAGAAGGACGTGTATATGATCCTGATGTAGAAAACAAGTCAGAAGGCAAGACTACTTTCTGCTGCTTGTATGTGTCCAGCAAAACTGACTGTATGTGTCCAACAACGACTGACGATATGTGTTCTTACACAGATGGTTGGTTGGATACCATGAGCTTAAAAGTAATAGTTTCTTTAACACAGAGAGGATAATGTAAATATTCTCAAAGTAAAAAAATAAGCAATAATACGGTTTTAAAGGGTAAACTTCAAAGGAACAAAAGTGTAGTCCTTTTAGGATCTTATAGTTTTAATGTAAAAAGGTGCTGAAATACAGTACATACTCCTCCTGAGTGTAAAGAGGAGAAAATACTGACCACGCACTATATCAGGCAAAGGTTTTTGTATGAGTTTGTGCCACTGTGTATGACGGGTGGTCACAGTGATATGTGGTAGTGCCAAAACCTGTCCTGAGCATGCACCATATCAGACAAAGGTCGGGAATCAAATTAATCATTATAATTCATTGCCTGGGTACCATGAATGTCAATCCCCCATGTTGAGACATTTCAGCCTAGACCAAAGTGGTGGACCGACCGACCGACTGACAGACCAACTGACTAAACATCACCAAAGTGTAAAAAAAATTAGATTTTCAGAAACAGAATAATTATGTTTAAGTTGTACAATTGAAATCAAAATGGAGAAAAAGTAGAATGCTGTTTCATGAATGAGCCCTTGCTGAGTACGCACAGTACCAAAAACCGGCAATGCAATATACCAAGCAAAGGTTTTTGTACGAGTAAGTGTCACTGTGTATGGGGGCAACCACAGTGATATATAGTGATACAAAAACCTGCCTTGAACTGACCTAAGCACAAAGTCACTGTGCCTCAAGAAAAGACAAGATCAGATAATAATATATATATATATATATATATATATATATATATATATATATATATATATATATATATATATATATATACATATATATATAATAAATAACTCAAGGCGATATACAATGGAATATTGTGGAAGGGTAAATTGTATCTATGTAGAAATTTCTTTTCACTCTGAATAAAGAAAAACATGGTAACACCTCAGGAAGGCAATATCACTTGCTTTGTATGAGCAAAGATAATATATTTCACATACTGATAAACAAACATTAGAAGACATTTGTGACTACTACAGTTGTTGATGTCAGGTTATTAAAGTATGTTTTAAATTTGAGTTGCATATAAAGGATCCAATAAGTATTTAATTATCACAACAACTACTATGTGCTACCCATAACTTGAAATGTACTTCTACACTAACACAGTATTAAATTCAAATAAAGTCAGGCCTAGACTTAAGTTAGAGATATTATCAAAAGAGAAATGAAAATGTCTGTACGTTTTGGACTTGTGGTAATCAACATCCTTACTGGTGGTTAATATTTATGTAACACAGAGGAAACAATCTTCACCACAACAGGTGCTTCCGCATCCAGTTAACAAACGGAAACTTCAGACTGAAAGCCAAAGGCTCAGACACCAGCACTGATAAGACATTGCATAAAAGAAGGCCAGAGAAACTGGATACGCATGCTTTTTTTACATAACAATGACATTAATTTACAAAATAATTAATAAATAAGATATCATTTGTTTACACCATAACACAAACAGTTGGAACAAGTACCACTGAGTAATATAAATTTAAAATGAGTATGAGGATTCCTAAGAGTATGTTGATAATCAATCTTATCTATCAATAAGAAGAGCTTGAATGTAACACACAAAACGTAAAATGAATTAGACCACGTACAACGTAGATATAGATACTATGTCAAATCATTCAATCAAAAATGTATTCCAAACACCAGAGTTTTGGAATGAATAGGTTGGTTAGCAGCATCAGTTCAAGCTACATATCCCAACCTTTGTAGGAATATATTAAAGTAATATCAAAAGAAAAAATTAGTTTAGGAATTCAATACTAAATGTAAATTAAATGTAATTATAATAATACAAGTTAGTATAAACTAGACCAGCATTGCGCCATTATGCACCAATCGCCAAGGCGGCAGCCCCTTTCAGGAGAAAGAATGGTGTTGTCACATACGGAGAAGCCCAAACGTTGTGTGGTGGGTATAAGGTTTGCACTGCAATTTGAGGCGCCTAAAATACGTGACTAAATCTCAGCCTAGTCAAGATCAAACAGTTGGAAATAATCAGATTGGTTATTCACAGACAAAACTTAGCCTAACAATACCTGGTGACTCAATCAAAGAAAGGTACTATCCGGCCACTGTGTTGGCTCATCGGGTCACTATTCTACATATTCATGACGTTCCACTTCCGGGATTGCTCTGTTGCCATTGGAAATTCCGTAAGATTTCACTCTTTTTTTAGCCGGATGTCTGTTACCTTCCGTTTTTGTTGTGTTGGAATTTTAAATTCTGGTCGATTTATGAGGACTATGGTTAACTGCTCCTCAGCTCTCTGCAGGGTAAATCAAGACCATCTATCCAATATGAGTTTTCTGTTGCACGACTAAGCCAATTTTGGAATGTACACATGTACCACCAAAACAAGTTGCTTCCCGAAGCTATTTTGCAGTTGCCCTTGACTCTGCCATACAATTTTCATTGGATTAAAGAAATACCCATAAACTAGAGCACGTTTTTACGGACTGATATGTGGACAAGCCAGACCCTCCTACGCGGTGCTGCGGAGGAAGGTCGGGCAAAGCGACACTACTGGGCAGAGGTGGAAAAAGTACTAAAATATATATTAACTAAAAGTTACTTAGTTACATAAAGAAAATAAATCCAAAACTATTTTTTTTTTAATTAAAGAAAAATCTATACAAAATGAACAATGAAACGAAACATGTTGTTTTGCTAACTGACAATTGGCTTTTAGTCATAAAAAACAATGCACAAATACTTGCCAAAACATGCTTCCGCAGATTAGATGTGGAGTTATTGAATGCTGCCAGGTCAGTCACTTTTGGCAGGCACATCTTTCAAATGTGGCCAAGGACTTTTGTTGTTTTGGGCAGCAGAATTTGATGTTTCAGCTAGCATTTCTACTGAAACAGTCTCTGAACCGTCGTCGCTCGCCTGATCCACCTCCATCTCGTTCTCAATCTCCTACAGAAAGATTTGGCGCCTGGTAGGCAGCCTACATGCTGATTCGTCACTGTAGCGGTTCTGGCCACGATTATTAACCCTAACCCTGTTCCAAATTTAATGGAAATCCATGTAAGTGAGACATTTCACTCAAAACCACAAACATCAACTGTAAAGTCAGGGGATCACCAAATTCAGTTAAATTGATAGTCTGAGTGTCTGTACAAATTTGAATGAAAATCCATTCAAGGGCTGATGAGATATTTCAGTACCAAGTGGAGGACCATCCGAACAACAGACCATCATTGCTATCCATTGAAATATGCCACCAGTAAATAATTTTAACTCTTCTTTAGTGTTAAATTTCTTATTCACTGTAACCTTTTTTCTTGTATTTTAATAATTTTTATGTAAATCCCTTGAATTGCCCTGTTGCTGAAATGTGCTATACAAATAAAGCTGTCTTGCCTTGCCTTGCCTTGCCTTGCCTTGCCTATTATGGCTAAAACAAACCTAAAATTATGTTTGCAATCAGTCTGATATGTTCCTGGATATCTAGGTTTGTGATGAAGCGTGGTCCTACGTAACTACAACTTGAAGGCAAGCAGAGCTCCGTTTTAGGCTCTGTTTTCTTTTGTTTTGGTCGTTTCTCCAATACTTGCTAAAGCAGGCTAATTTGGACTATGGAATGTTTCTATTGCTTTTTACCTAAATGAGGATATGGCTTCTGCAATGATAAGTCTCATTCTTTACTGCTTCAGGGTTTACAGGGTGCAAAAGAGCAACAAAAAGCTAATCAAGGAATTCAAATGTCCTGGTTATTCTCTACTTGTGTTCATTCTCATGCTTGTGTGAGAAATGCAGCGATAATTGTACGTTGACCCCTAGAAGAAATACACAAAGTCACTGATACAGTTACTTAC
Source organism: Percina caprodes (assembly GCA_013375575.1). NCBI lineage: Eukaryota > Metazoa > Chordata > Actinopteri > Perciformes > Percidae > Percina > Percina caprodes. The sequence continues at coordinate 11,128,538 of JABXJD010000002.1, read as the reverse complement.
ATGCTCTTCATGAAGATACTGACTTTCTTTAAAGAGTTTTTGTTTTATTCCAATTTATTCCATTCATTTATTTCAATCTATGATCATGCATCGATGCAATTTATCATTACACCCCTAAATATTGTGTTTTTTTTCTGTACAGATGCACTGATCACACACAAAATTGATTAGTCTCTCTGTTTCTGCTGCCATATAACCTTATAACTTTAGAAAAGTGAGTTGATGGTCTCACACTAATAACAGCCCATGCAGGAATTACTATTTGCTATTATTATTATTATTTATTTTTTTTTTTACTATTAATGTGATACTAATGCCATTACCTCAAATTCTTATTTGTACTTAATACTGAGGAAATATTGGCACAAGTGTGTTCAATTTAGTCAGTATTCAAGTTTAAATGAAGTAAATACAAACAGCAAAATTGTATGATGACATTGATTCAAATTAATTTTTCTCTCAAATATTTGTACATCCGTGAATACAACTTGTGGAACCTGCTGATGCCTCCTAGACATGTCACATCACAAATGGCACATCTCAGCTCTGACTGTTGAGTAAAGGTGTAAATTCTTAAATGTATGGCTGAGTGAATTAGGCCTAGCTATGAAATAATATGGGAACACTTCCAATGAATAAACCTATATCAAGATTAATAGTAATTTGGCTGAATCAAGTCCATGCAGGAACATGGGGCTGACAGGAGGGTCTGATAAAGAGGAAGAGTTCACAAACTGTTGGCAAACACACTTAATTTTACATAACCCACACCACAGGAAATGAATATCTCAAGGGAAGTGGTTATTAAATGGTACAGTGGGAATTTTTTTTGTCAGTGAAACATGTATTCTTTTCTTAGTAAACTACATTTGTAGTATTTGTATTAGAAGCAGATTGTAATATTTCACTGTGATGCCTACTTTGACTACTGGGGGAAAGGGACACAAGTCACAGTAACTTCTGGTGAGTAATAATCAAATATATATTTGAGCTAAGACAACTACATCATTTTCTTGTTTATTATTAAATGTTTGTTGATTTTAATTGCACTTAAACTAGGATGTACTCTGCAGCAAAGGCATCGGGGTAAATGTTAGGTATTTACAGTAGTTTACTGATTAACTACAATCAATTATAAGATGAAAGAAGCTGTAAAACATTTTTTGCACTAAAGAGCTATTGAAACCTATCACTGTGACCACTACTTTGACTACTGGGGAAAAGGAACAATGGTGACCGTCACAGCAGGTAAAAGAAGCTTAATTTGTCTTCATATTGAAAATGTAATATTTAAAAATACAATACTCAGTACATAGACCTCAGTGGCATCAACGGCATCATTAAGGTGCTTGTTTTTGTATGTTGAATGTGTTGCCATATCACACTGTGACGGTGCTTTTGATTACTGGGGGAAAGGCACAATGGTCACAGTAACATCAGGTAAGCAATTTTTTTTTATCTTTCTCTAATGTATATATTTTGATTAAAAAAACAATATTGGTAAGTTTTAAGAAGTCAGGTTTTGACACCACACAGTTCATTTATTTCTGGGATACTGTGCGTTAAATGTGTTGTAATCAGTAGACTCAATATAAATGTGGCGTTGAAAAACAAATGATGTTTGGTTCCGTCTTCAAAATCTTTATTTGCAAAAGCCATGGAAAATATGTCCGAGGGTGGATTGTCATAAGATAACCCTGTAGATATCTTGGGAACAGGTTTTTGTATGCAGTGCTTAATAGTTTATTGAACTGTGACTACGCTTTTGACTACTGGGGGAAAGGCACCATGGTTACCGTCACCTCAGGTATGTAATCCTAATATGTCTAATTAGAGAATGCAACTCTTAATCACATTACCAAAACACATATAGCCACAAATATAGGCCAGTTATAAAAACAGCCAACAGTATTTTTTTAGCTTGACAAAGAATTTGTAAAAAGTTTGAAATTGTTTAGCTCAGTTGGAACGCAAGTAGATCAACAGGTGTATATTTAATTACGTTTGATTGGAACTGTTGCCAGAACCAAACTTCATGAATTGGATGTAATGGGATATTACAGTAACAGGTTTTTGTGAGAAGGGCAAATTGATACTCTTAACTGTGACAACTGGGCTTTCGACTACTGGGGAAAAGGCACAATGGTAACGGTGTCATCAGGTAAGATTTGTACCATTTAAAATATACAGTAGGGTATGTTTCAGACTGCAAAATATCATGTTTAAGTTCTCAACATGTCAAGTCTCAATTCAAAAGTTAAGCGTTTTATTATAAAAAAAAATCAGTATGTACTGTAAAAACAAACCAATATTCTTAGTATTACATAATGGTGGATAATTGTGGCTAGTGTATTTTATTATTTAAAATTAAATAATTTAACTTAACTTAAATTTTTACTTAAGTGGATTTTATAACACAGCTGGATTAATTATATATTAGGGCTGATACTTTTCCCTCATCATTAGATGTAGTCTTTTTATACTAGTAGCTAAGTAGATTCAGCACTGTGCTACTACGATGCTTTTGACTACTGGGGAAAGGGTACAATGGTAACTGTTTCATCAGGTAAGAATACTCTTTGATATCATACTGTTCATAGCTGCTTAATTGACTAAAAGTAATGCTTTTTTGTAACAATGACTGCCATCTGCTCAGTAAACGGTAATCAATTTTACACCTTCATTCCTTCTACTTAAAAATGACTAATGATTACTGTAAAATTTGTTAATTTAAGTAATTGACCTAATAACAAAAAACTACCACAAATAATATTATTGAAAGAGCTACATTTTAGTGCAACAAACATCTAAATAAATGAGATAGGGAAAAATAAAGGTTGGTTTATGGAGAGCACTTGAAATCTCCACTTTCAACATATTACAAGGTAACGCATTGCATTATGTGCTTTTTTACGCTATTTATCAACTCATTTGTCTTCTGTCTGTTTTAACCAATGATTGGTGAAATTTTTTATTTTTGTATTTTAATTACATGTGGATGTTTTTCCTTTCTTAGCCACTCCAACTGCACCAACTGTGTTTCCTCTAATGCAATGTGGTTCTGGGACCGGAGACATGGTCACTCTTGGCTGCCTTGCCACTGGCTTCACACCCTCCTCACTGACCTACACATGGAACAAAGTGAACGGGGATGCCTTGACAGACTTCATTCAGTACCCTCCGGTGCAGAAGGGCGACGTTTATACTGCAGTCAGTCAAATCCGAGTGAGGAGACAGGACTGGGACTTAAGGGAGACTTTCAAATGTGCCGTGGAACATGCAGCAGGACAGCCAAAAGAGTGTATTTTCCAAAAGCCACGTAAGACCTAAATCATTTATTACTGCCTTTAAGTAATTGATTCGAAATCTAGCAGTACTAGATGTTGGCACTGTCCACATTTTATATTTGTTAATAACAGTTTTAAGGTTATTTTCACCTATATATATATATATATATATATATATATAACTTTGGTAATAGTAACTGATAAATAATGTCATACTTTTTTGGCTGGCTATTGCCAGCAACTTGAGGTAGAGTACCGTATGTATTAAAGTATTAAAAGAAAGTTTAATATTTTACAATGCAGTGAAAAAAGTATTACAAGGCTACTACATATGATAAGAATTTGAACTTAAGTTCATGATCATTTGGTGACTTCTGTTCAATAACTACATTAATTTACAAGTGCCACAAACTTCTGTTATTATAACATGTAAAAATAGTTATATTTAAACAGCACAATTTGCGCAAATAACTTTAGTTCTTAGTGCTTTATGCAGAAAATTAAAGGAAGACAAGAACAATAATGCTAAAAGAATACAGTCATAAATAAGTGTTAGTTAGTAATAAGAAGTACATTTATATTACTTGGTTTTGTACAGCTCTGAGAAATGTATTAGAGGTTGACTCTACCACATATTTATACGTTTATCCTGAGCTTGTGTTTACACGTTTGAACTGAGTTTTAAAAAAGAGCAATAATTGGTTTTACGGTTTTAGGGAAAACTATACTCCAAGCTGTCATTTCAAAACAAAAACAATGGAGAGGAGATCATAAAAAAACTGTTAAAATAAATCAGCATCCTTAAATAATGTTAATTTTAAAACCAAACAGTGAGGTGGTAAGAAAAAGCTGAAGCTCAGCTGCTGGCTCACTCTATTTTGTTCGTTACTAATATATTGTATGTCCTCTGCACCTTATTGCAGTGTTCTGCTTCTTTCTGTCTATCTGCATAATCCTAGTTCTTCCTGTCTGTCTCCGCTTTCCCTGTATGTTGATAATAACATTCAAACTGTGTTTGCTTCCCAAGCGTCAATGTATATGCAGAAGCGTGCATTTGAGCTCTGCTCTTCAATTTTGAATATTTTATACTACGAAAACATAATTTTACTTTTGAATCTGTCTGCACAATTTAGAAACAAACTACAGTAAATGTTCTTTTGAGGCGCATAATCACAATGTGCATATATGTGTGTGCAAGTTACAGTAGTGATGAACTCATATTTTGCAAGTCTATTGTAAAATCTAGATTAAATGAGCATTGTAGCAAATTTCTAACGTTTGCTTCTGCATATATATATACAGGATTTCCTGCTTCTGCATACATATATTTGTGTATGTTTGTTTTTCAGACGTACCTTGTTATCCGCCAACCCTTAGTATTTTGGCCTCCTCTGATGAGGGAACCGAGGCTTCCTTCTCCTGCTTTGCCAAAGATTTTTCACCAAAAGATTATGAGATCAAATGGTTGAAAAATGAAGTGGAAATTGTCAACAAAATAGATGAGATCAAAACACATGAGGGAAGAATGGACAGTAATGGAACTACGTGGTACAGCGCAGCAAGTTTTCTCACTGTTAAAGCTGATGAGCTGGAGGAAAACACTGCGGTTACATGCAAGTTTAAAGGGAAACGTGAAACATGTCCTACACAGGTTAATTCAACTGTGATCTACCAACCATCCCGTCAAATTGGTGAGTAAAGTGCTACTTTTTCTATGAACACAATATGTAAATGCAATTCCAATCCATACGGTTTTTCAGCCATTTCTGTTCATTAATTGTTTATTAATTACACACTCAGGAGGTGAAGTATGTCTTGAAGCAGATGTGGAGGTAGATATCATAGAACCCACAATGGAGGACATGTTTTCACGTGATGGAAAAGGAAACTTAACATGTCAGGTCAAGATAAACAAACCATCCGTCAATGAAATTTCATGGGAGACCCACAATGGACGCACAATTCTTCATCCTTCAGTATTCCCCCCTAAAGGAAGTAAAGGCTTATTTAAAGCTTCACTTCCCGTCACGTATGACGAATGGAGCAAGGGGACAAAGTTTGTCTGCAAAGTGGATCATACTGAGTGGATTGAACCACTTAAGAAAACCTACGGAAGGATTGTCGGTAAGAAAACTATCCAGCAATTGTGCAAAAAAAGTCTGTTTAATTCCTCTTGTTATCCCATCAAACATGTTATGAATGTGATTTCTAAGTGTATTTTGTAACATAGATTTCCAACAGTACTGCAGGTGTGTTTATCTGCAGCAGGAGCCCTAATTGTTCTCTCATGCTTACAGGAGGACCGATTCAGCGTCCTTCAGTGTTTATGCTACCTCCACTAGAACATACTAAAAAGGAAATGGTGACCCTGACTTGCTATGTGAAAGACTTCTTCCCTCGGGAGGTTTTCGTTTCTTGGCTTGTTGATGACGAGGAAGCAGGCTCAGAATTTGAGTTCCATACCACAAACCCTGTAGAAAACCATGGATCCTATTCTGTTTATGGCCAGTTAACGCTCACTCTTGATCAGTGGAAAAACAGTGACATGGTGTATAGCTGTGTAGTTCACCATGAGTCTTTGGTTAGCACAACTAAAGCCATTGTCAGGTCCATCGGGTACAGAACATTTGAAAAAACCAACATGGTCAACCTCAACATGAACATCCCTCAAACATGCCAGGCCCAGTAGATGTTATTCTGTGTCACTGTGTCTTCTGTTGTGTGGTGTTTAATGTGTGTTGCTTGTGATTTGACATTGTGTTTGTCTTTTTAATGCAGATTCAAAATAAAAAATAAAAAAAAAGCACTTTGCAACTCTGTTGATGTATGTCGCATGCTGTTTATGTCTTTATTTAACCAATATTTGAGCTACATGTTTATTGTGTGTGTGTCACAGTGCTATCCTAATGCAACACAAATTAGATGTAGCTATAACCATGTTTGATAACAATATATCAAACTTTTTTTTAACATCATATATTATTCACTAGAATAACGCTAACTTTAGCCAACAATTGGCAAAAGCCTATTTGTACAATGTTATTTGTAGTCAGTGCATTTTGTGTTTGTGTGACTTGTTTTTGTGTGTTTCCTCTACTGGGTCTTGCACCCCCAACAAAAGACGGATAATTGTTTAAGCTCTAACTCTAGCTCGGTGGTCTCTCAGTCAAATATCAGAATATACTGATTCACAAGCCAAGTCATGCATGCGAAACCAATAATGGGGTCTTTCAAAAGCAATTCAGGATCATTGTAGGATGATTGGAATCACATGCAAAATTATAAGGTCATATGGTACACTAATACAAATGTAATAAGTATCAAGACATGTGCCGCTACTGTTCTTTAAATTTATGTTGTTGGTTTTATACTGACTGACTGACTGACTGACTGACTGACTGACTGACTGACTGACTGACTAATACTGGAAATTAATCTGATTTGGTCATTAATATAATTTGGTGATTTGTCTTTTGAGCTAGCCTACTGTTTAAAGCTGGGTTTGTCCCAAGTATTAACTCAATAATTACTCTGCGGTACATCCAGACTACGTCGACCAATGGAACAGCGCCACAGAGGCAGAAGAAGATAACATGGGAAGCACAGCCCTCACCTTCATCCTTCTCTTCCTCATCACTCTGCTGTTTACCATTGGAACCACTGCTATTAAGGTAATAAGGATTTTTAAATGTGCACATATTTTGATTTAATTCATCCAGAAGAAGACAACCGAGTTAATAGTTGTATGTTTTCAAACAACACCAATTTAGCTGTACAATTAATTGTCTCAGAAATAATTGCGATTAACAATAAACTCTCTTTGAGTCAAAAAAAATAAAATAAATTTGTTTTCTTTTGCAAACAAATTAAAGTTTTTAATGAATCCCAGGATACATCTTTTGGTTATATCCTTGTCATGTGACCCAGATAATAGAATAACACAAATACACAGCCTATGAATTGAATCACACCTCTTTATTATCATAAAACTAATTGTATCCCCCCCTTGTCATTTCTGTTGCTATGAACGTGTTTAGGATCAAGTCAACTAACAATTGAAACAATAATAAAAATATATAGCCCAACCAGTAATCACTTATATAATTACAAATTGGCAAATCAAAAAAAAATCAACAATTACCAGTCATACGCCTTAAGACCTTAAGTCTATAATTGCGGTTAACAAAGATTACACTCTTATGTATAAAGAAATTGACAATAAATTAACAATGTAATAAGTGTTTTTAACCACTTTTTAACCACTTTTTTAACCACTCTGACAAACAAAATTCCTATCTTTTAAAGTATTGCTTTTATACTCTATTATACAAGTGCAGTGAAAAGCTCAACCATCAATGACACAAACAATACTACAAACATCAAAAATAGATATCACGTTTGTGAAGTATAATAGTTTTGCAGATTACACTGGAGAGGTGTTAAATTGACTCTCTAGATATTGAGTCATGTCTTAACATAAATTGAAAAATTATTAACGCTTTTATACTGGACTGAATTACATTTGCAGAATCAAATTAATGTTGCAGGTCTGACTATTATCGTGTGTTGAAAATTATCCCAAAATGTTTTTTTCTCTCTTAATAAATTAATTGATAAATTAAGTACTGCATACTGCAACAGAAGCCAGTAGTAAATTTGTGTTTATGCCATATGCTAATACATTTATTTCACAATATTATTAATCTTTATTTTTATGTTTTATGTCTTTTCAGGTTAAATGAAACAAAGGTGAACTTTCTGTGTAAAATTATTTTTCACACTTCTTCTTATAAACTCATAGTTCCTTTTTCATTTCATTACAAGAGCTCTGTGTCTTTTTGAAAATAAATACTTAAATGAAGAAAAACATTGTTTGTTGCTGCCATTATTTTGAAATTGTTCATGCTGGCTTTAGATTTACCTATAAATATAATACATAATATTCAAAACAGTAGTATTTTTTTACACTTTCATTTGAAATGATTTTATTATGTAATATGTTCTTATGTTCACCTCCCTAGCATCTGGAATCAACAGCCCATGTTCAACTCACTGTGTAAATTTGGAGATTTCACAGTCTGTTAGTTCTCGAGTCTATTATTAATAGACTCGAGAACTAAAACGTTTAGCAAAGTCATGAAAAGCCATGTGAAATCTATGTGAACACACAATCTAAACTGAAATGAGATATTTAAATATGCAGTCTGTTTCTCTTACTGGCACCACCACACCTAACACCTGGTGTCTGTGATGCACTGTTGCTCTTTGCATTGTTTCACTTCTGTATTTTGGTACCTTTGGAGCCCTGGGTGTGACTAACTGCTTCCGCTTGCTGCTAGCCCTGATCACTCTGCCCTATCATGCTGCAACAGCTGTACAACAAACCTCCAGCAATTTCTCCACCTGACTTTAAGACAGCAGACAAAATAAAAGTACAACTCTTCCACCTAGCCTAAATACAGAGATGTTACACTTAGAATTGAGACAACACAGTTAACCCATATCTAAGAGGTATGTATAACTGAGATAGATCAAATCAGCTCATATTTAAAAAAATAAAAATAATGCCATTTACCATGTTTTAAATAAGGCAATTAAAGACAAAATTATCTGTTTTCTATTTTAGTTCAGCGGATTGTCTCTCCAAACATCACATTACACCCTGTCTGGGAAGGTGAATGCGGGGTCTCACCAGTCAGCCTCGTCTGCAACCTGAGAGGCTTCTTCCCAGACGAACTGAGTGTGGAGTGGAAGCTGGACAATCAACCTCTAAACATTGCCGATATCCAAACAAAGCTGCAGAGTGTGGAGGGAACGGAGAAAACCTTCAGTCTAAGCAGTGAGATTGAGCCAAATAGGATTAATTGGGCACATGGCTCCAATTTTACATGCAAGTCCATTCACAACAAACAGGAATTTATAAAAGCAATAAGTATTTGTCAAAGTAAGTATGTATGGCATCCATCTCACAGCACAATAGGAAAATAGTTAATAATTTAAGATAAATGCATGTTGCATGTAGATTTGGTTTTAATTTAGTTTAATTTATATTAACATCTGCAGCTAAAAACTTTTTTTTTATGCAGTCCATGGAAGTGCCCCTCCTTCTATCCACATAGAGATTCCCAGCTTTAAGACAGTAATGATGACAGAATCCACAAAATCTGTGAAAGCAACATGTTTGGTCCACACTGTTCTTGATGCCAAGGTGACCTGGCTGATGGATGGGAGAGACGAATTGGGTATAACAGTGATCCAGAACAAAAACACAACTCATATAGTCAGTGATGTGACGGTTTCATTAAGTCAATGGGAACAACTCAAGTCTATAACATGTAAAGCTGAACATAAGTGCTTCTCATCCACTGAGAGGACTGTGAGTGTAGCAGGTAAGATGACTATACAACATGAAAATCCAAAGTCTTGTGACAGCAGAGCAATTAAAAGAATAAATAATGCTTTGTTTTCTTTCCGTATCATCAAGGGCCTGCAGTTACAACCCCGTTGGTTGAGATAAGAAGATCACTCAAAGATTTGCTGAAGGGGGACAGCGCAGTGCTGGAGTGTGATGTCACACAACTCTCATCACGTGACCTGTACATCACCTTTCAGGTCAACAATGTTGACATCTCTGACAAACAGTACGTTGATCTTCCTGAAGGCCCAGGCCTCCATTCCATCAGTAGAAGCTTCTCTATTCCTACAAGTTACTGGAAGAAAGACACAAGTTTCAGCTGCACAGTGAACCAAGGCTTCTCCAACAACTTCAAGTCAAACTCCACTGGCAATGTTTTTGGTGAGATGACATAATGATGATAATGATGATAATGATGATAAATGATGATAAATTATGATAAATTATGATAATTTTTATTTAGCACTTATTCAATGATGCACTGATTCATCTTTTCTTCAGTCGACCCATCAATGGAACTTCTCCTGGCCCCCAGTGACGAATCAGGACCACAGAGGCTCTTGTGCTCTGCATGGGGCTTCAACCCTCAAATTAAATGGTTTTCTGAGTCTCAGCAAGGATCGTCATCAACTTATGACATCAGCATGGGTGGAGATGGACGTGTGGCAGTAACCAGTCAACTTCATGTCCCTCACACAGAGTGGAGCACAGGGAAGGTGTTCACTTGTGATGTAACTGACAAGTCTCTGAAAACCAATGTGAAAAAGAAGATTAGTCTCTGCTCAGGTAAAACTTAGTGGAGTCACAACCCCAGCTGTCTACCTAGAACAGTGTGGACATCCAAAAAGTGGTTTTGACTGAATTTGAAGTATAATGTCAATAGTCTTAATTCATTAAAAAAAAGTATTTTACATATATATAGTTTACTCAGGATTCTGGTGTTGCTTCATGATTTTTCCTTGTTTCCTGTCAGTTTATTCAAGTGTCCCTCCATTCATCCATGTGAAGATTCCCAGCTTTAAGACAGTAATGATGACAGAATCCACAAAATCTGTGAAAGCAACATGTTTGGTCCACACTGTTCTTGATGCCAAGGTGACCTGGCTGATGGATGGGAGAGACGAATTGGGTATAACAGTGATCCAGAACAAAAACACAACTCATATAGTCAGTGATGTGACGGTTTCATTAAGTCAATGGGAACAACTCAAGTCTATAACATGTAAAGCTGAACATAAGTGCTTCTCATCCACTGAGAGGACTGTGAGTGTAGCAGGTAAGATGACTATACAACATGAAAATCCAAAGTCTTGTGACAGCAGAGCAATTAAAAGAATAAATAATGCTTTGTTTTCTTTCCGTATCATCAAGGGCCTGCAGTTACAACCCCGTTGGTTGAGATAAGAAGATCACTCAAAGATTTGCTGAAGGGGGACAGCGCAGTGCTGGAGTGTGATGTCACACAACTCTCATCACGTGACCTGTACATCACCTTTCAGGTCAACAATGTTGACATCTCTGACAAACAGTACGTTGATCTTCCTGAAGGCCCAGGCCTCCATTCCATCAGTAGAAGCTTCTCTATTCCTACAAGTTACTGGAAGAAAGACACAAGTTTCAGCTGCACAGTGAACCAAGGCTTCTCCAACAACTTCAAGTCAAACTCCACTGGCAATGTTTTTGGTGAGATGACATAATGATGATAATGATGATAATGATGATAAATGATGATAAATTATGATAAATTATGATAATTTTTATTTAGCACTTATTCAATGATGCACTGATTCATCTTTTCTTCAGTCGACCCATCAATGGAACTTCTCCTGGCCCCCAGTGACGAATCAGGACCACAGAGGCTCTTGTGCTCTGCATGGGGCTTCAACCCTCAAATTAAATGGTTTTCTGAGTCTCAGCAAGGATCGTCATCAACTTATGACATCAGCATGGGTGGAGATGGACGTGTGGCAGTAACCAGTCAACTTCATGTCCCTCACACAGAGTGGAGCACAGGGAAGGTGTTCACTTGTGATGTAACTGACAAGTCTCTGAAAACCAATGTGAAAAAGAAGATTAGTCTCTGCTCAGGTAAAACTTAGTGGAGTCACAACCCCAGCTGTCTACCTAGAACAGTGTGGACATCCAAAAAGTGGTTTTGACTGAATTTGAAGTATAATGTCAATAGTCTTAATTCATTAAAAAAAAGTATTTTACATATATATAGTTTACTCAGGATTCTGGTGTTGCTTCATGATTTTTCCTTGTTTCCTGTCAGTTTATTCAAGTGTCCCTCCATTCATCCATGTGAAGATTCCCAGCTTTAAGACAGTAATGATGACAGAATCCACAAAATCTGTGAAAGCAACATGTTTGGTCCGCACTGTTCTTGATGCCAAGGTGACCTGGCTGATGGATGGGAGAGACGAATTGGGTATAACAGTGATCCAGAACAAAAACACAACTCATATAGTCAGTGATGTGACGGTTTCATTAAGTCAATGGAAACAACTCAAGTCTATAACATGTAAAGCTGAACATAAGTGCTTCTCATCCACTGAGAGGACTGTGAGTGTAGCAGGTAAGATGACTATACGATGTGAAAATCAGACGTCTGGTGACAGCAGAGCAACTAAAAGAATAAATAATGCTTTGTTTTTTTCCGTATCATCAAGGGCCTGCAGTTACAACCCCGTTGGTTGAGATTAAAAGATCGCTCAAAGATTTGCTGAAGGGGGTCAGCGCAGTGCTGGAGTGTGATGTCACACAACTCTCATCACGTGACCTGTACATCACCTTTCAGGTCAACAATGTTGACATCTCTGACAAACAGTACGTTGATCTTCCTGAAGGCCCAGGCCTCCATTCCATCAGTAGAAGCTTCTCTATTCCTACAAGTTACTGGAAGAAAGACACAAGTTTCAGCTGCACAGTGAACCAAGGCTTCTCCAACAACTTCAAGTCAAACTCCACTGGCAATGTTTTTGGTGAGATACTCTTTTTCCCTTAATGACATAATGATGATAATGATGATAAATGATGATAAATGATGATCATTTTTATTTAGCACTTATTCAATGATGCACTGATTCATCTTTTCTTCAGTGGACCCATCAATGGAACTTCTCCTGGCCCCCAGTGAAGAATCAGGACCACAGAGGCTCTTATGCTCTGCATGGGGCTTCAACCCTCAAATTAAATGGTTTTCTGAGTCTCAGCAAAGATCTTCATCAACTTATGACATCAGCATGGGTGGAGATGGACGCGTGGCAGTAACCAGTCAACTTCATGTCCCTCACACAGAGTGGAGCACAGGGAAGGTCTTCACTTGTGATGTAACTGACAAGTCTCTGAAAAGAAATATGAAAAAGGAGATCAGTCTCTGCTCAGGTAAAATCAAAACACAACCCATAAATACATCAATGCATTAAGTGTTGAATAAATACATTCACAAATTTGTTATCATTCATTAAACATTTTTCCTCACAATCAATTCTTGATGGGTGTTGCATTTTTTCCCTCTTTAATGTCACGTTCTTTTCTTCCAGTAACTCCAGCATCATCTCAGATACTTGGCATATATGTTCAGGGACCACCACTTCAGGAGCTTCAGAACAAGGGTCCAGTGACTATCACCTGTCTTCTGGTTGGCCCTTCTCTTAATGATTTCTCTGTCACGTGGAAAGTAGGTGGAAACAAGTATTCCCTCAATGTCCATAAGGAGCCACCAGTGAGTCACAGCAATGGGACAGAGACTTTGCAGAGCTCCCTCAATGTGTTAGCCGAAGATTGGCATGCATACAAACAAGTGTCTTGCGAGGCAAAGCATCGATGTTCCAACCAGATTTATGAGGACCATATAAGCAAAAGCAGAGGTATCCCCATAGAAAGCACATATTTAATTATTTGCATTTGCTTAATGCCGTTTCTGAATTTGTAGTTCAACATTGGAAAAACATATATATTCTCCATGATGTCCGTGACCTAACGATGTGACTGAAATGTTCAAATTATATAATCTTATTTACTTGTGTCTTCTCTTTGTGTTTCTCAAGACCTGTATCCACCAGCAGTGAAGATAATGCAATCAACTGCCTCTGACCAGTCTTCTTCAGACGCCCTCGCACTTATATGCCTGGTCTCTGGATTTTTCCCATCTAACATCATAGTGTATTGGGAACAGAATGGCCAGAGACTCCCTGCAGCCCGCTACACCAACAGTCCTGCTTGGAAATACACAGGGAGCAGCACTTATTCAATGAGCAGCAGACTAAACACATCCAAAACGGAGGACAATGAGTCTACATATTCTTGTGTTGTCAGACATGAGACATCTGAAATACCGTTTAAAAGCACTATAAAGGATGTGTTTGGTGAGCTGATAATTTGCATTCAGCAAAAATAAAGTTGACTGATGTTGTTCATTGCCTGATCCATTTCGTATCAGTCGATACACATTTATTTTATTGGTGATATATTTTAGGTGATTTTATGAGCTAAACTAGACAAGCAAAATCCGATCCTTTCTTTACTGTACTTTGTGTTTTATCCACCTCAGCCTGCCCTCATTGCTGCTCAATGTCAGTCATGTAAGCACAAGAGTAAAGAAGAAAAAAAGAGGCATATCACCTTTAAAACATTTGCTATCACTGAATTAAAGTGATTTAATGTTTTATGAAAGCCTGTTCATATTCATTGATTTTTTCTTGTTCCATGATCTTATTCAATAGAAATTCACTAAAAAAAAAAATCTTTTCTGACTATTTTCCCCAGCCACAGTCACCCACAGCAAACCTTCAGCCACCTTGCTCCAGGGCTCTGGTGAAATTGTGTGCCTGGTCTCTAAGTTCAGCCCTGCTTCCATTAACATCACTTGGTTACTTGATGGCAAGGAACTGTGGGACTACAACACTAGTGAACCCCATAGAGGCCCAAACGGAAAGTTCAGCATCCAAAGCCACCTTCGTATGTCCAAAGTCATCTGGTTACGTGGGGCAGTCCTCACCTGCAGGGTGACACATGTAAACACCACCCTATCCCTGGATATATCTAAACCAGGTGCTAGTTTGTCCACTGATTAAAGTCTTTCTTGTACAATAAACACTGCACACACTAAGTTAACCACCTATAGCTTCTGTAATTGCATGGAATATTGTATTACTAAATTGTTGTTGTCCGTCTTCCAGTGTAACAAAGTCAATGTAAAAGTGAATTAACAAATCTCAATTTTTCTCTTTCACAGACATCTTGGAGGACTGTAATTTTTTAGATGACATCATGCATGCTGAAGTAAACCAAGACACAGATGTGCAAATCTGGTATATGGCTTTCACTTTTTTTGTTTTTTTCCTCATCTCCATTATCTATGGTGTCTTGGCTACCATAATTAAGGTAAGATACAACAGTTTTGTGGTAGTAGTTTTGGTATTTTCAAGTAATCTTTCAATGCTGTAGTTCATATCACTGTAGGGTTGTAATATCTCTTTTATGTGTATTATTGTAATGATTCTGGAATACTGATATTTTCGGTTAGTTTGAATTTAGCATTTGTTTTGTACAAAACTAAAAACTGTTTCCCGGTCTGTTTTCTCCTTTTAGACTAAGTGATGATGATCAAAGTACAGATCCCATTTAATGAACCACATGTGGACTTTGGAGGATTTTTGATGACTGATGGCCTTTTCTAATTTTAAAGTGTAATGATTTAATTTCTGTTACTTCTTTCTTTTATTATGTTACGAAACCGGTTTTTACTTTATTCATTTATTTGTTATGTTGCAAGTATGTAGTGCATGTGTGTAAGAGGAAACAAGACAACAATAAATAAATTAAATACATGAAGCTTTAAACTCTGACTTTCAGATTCAAATACCAATGTAACAAACACATTTTATATCACTGGATTCATTCTTGCATTTACAAAAATAAAAATTCAAATATGAAAAACAGTTATCATAATTTGCTTCATTGTTAACAATAAAAAAATGATGACATGCTAATAATATAAAGTATACCATGTATTACTCATATTGTCCACTAGATTGAGACAAAGCTCCACATGCAGTAGTGGTTATTTGCCACCTCTGTGTGAAACACTAGTTGTGTAATAATTTGAAGATGCTGGCAGAGCTGAACTAGACTTACTCAGCAGTATGATACAGATGTGCATTCACTTAAAAACCCCAAAAAAGACTGTTTTTATATTTTTTCTCCTTTCCATGACACATACTGGGTCACTGTAAATGTGTGCACACTCTGTCTTTGAGTTAGAGCTGCGTGTTTGTGGCTGCATTTGTGTACCTTGTGGGTTTAAAGGAATTCACATTTGGGAGGGATGACACTAAGCACATCCAGTCTTACTATTGGCTTCCTCTGGAGTGATCTGGCACTGTGTGTGCCCTGATAGGCTGGGGACCCTTTGGCAGCCAGCCCAAATCTGTGACGCTGTTGCTGGGATGGAGTCATAGCATGCTGCTGCCAGTGTAAGTGCCAATGCACTGGCAAAAGGGATGCAGGGCACCATGCCCGTCAGAGAGCGTCTCCCTGTCTAACACCCCCATACCCTCATACCGTCCTCTTATGCCAAGCCTCCCTCCCTCAGGATCCTTGCTTGACCCCTTCGGTGTGTCCATATAAACCAGGGACAAGTAACAACCACTACTGTTGAAGCACCAATAAGCGAGGTACTCAACCACAAATTGCCCAGTGGCCAACAGTTGAAGTCTGTGGTTGAACTGAGCAGCTCTCAGCCTTACTTGTGTTGATCTAAATGTGTACAGTGTACAGTGCAGCGCTGAAAATAGAATAGTCAGTTAGTGTTATGTGAGAAATTAAGGTTTATCTTTATCTTAAAGTACAACTACTCTTGTTAAATCCTCCCTTAGAATTGTCAGGAGAGAAGCGTTTATGGAAGGGAAAAAGATATGCAACAACATGTCTATAATCACTGTTGGTAAAAGTGATCATTCTAATTAGCCGTAATTATTGGCATGATCAGCATAATCTTCATGCCATCTTAAAAATTCACACACACACACACACACACACACACACACACATCCACAAAAAATTGTACACCTAATTTTGACTCATATGTAAAGATGCTTTCTGAAAATGCATTTTCAATTAAATTACCAAAGTAACAAGTACACTGATGCTCTGTTTATGCTGTATAAGCTGCCATCAAATTAATGTTAACATGTCTAAAGGGACTACATACCAACCAAATTTGCAAAGGAAAAAAGAAACAGTGGTACAAAACACGGGCATTGCCTTAGCACCTGACCATGTGTTTTTGTTACACAGCTTGTCTCTAGTGAGCCAAATTAATTATAAACTAGAGAGAATTTCCCACATATTGTTGTAGTTCATCCATTTGGTGTATAGGGCAATACAATATGTTTTGTACTGTTCCACCACACACACAAACATGCTAACAAGCTTCAAGTTTCATTCAGTTAATCAAACACAATCATAAAATTTTATTTATATTACTAAAATAGTATTTATATGATGCTATGGTGTCATTATTGTCTACCAACTAGCAACCAGAGAGTATCCTAGTTCATATGAGAGCTATTTTACAAGACTTGAACATTCAGCTGTAACGTTAGTATCATTGTTGTGACAAAACAAGAGTAACATTTCAAATTCTAATACAAGGCATGTTCATTTTAACACTTCCAGCAGGTGACACTATTCTACTAACCACATTAACTTGTAATGTAATGTCACAAATGGGCCTTTTCACATGTCAAAAGTGTAACGTTAGCCTACATAATCAAATTAATGATGGCTTAAGAGCATTTAGCTACTTCAGATTGAGGGTCCTGGTATTATGCATTCTGGCCCACTGTTACTCGTCTATGCCCTACTAGGAAACTTAAAGTGCTCATATTATGCTTTTTGGCTTTTTCCCTTTCCTATTGAGTTATATATACTTTTTGTGCACATTATAGATTTACAAAGGGAAAAAGCCCAAAGTCCACCCCAAAGGGACTTACCGCCGTCCAGAAAAATCACTGTTCACAAACTGTATGTACTCTATTATAGTCCAGCCTTTACTTCCGTCACGAATGTGCATCACTTTGTAACACTTTATAATGCTCGCCTACCTCCTAGCGTGGCACACCCTCATATTCTGCTTCTGACTGGCTTGTAGTGCTTAACCTAGCTACTGCGCATGTGCAACTCCCAACAAAGATTAAATAGAAGTGAGATGCCTCACTCAAAACAGAGAGCTCAACACACAGGGTGAAAAGAGGAGTTGCAGCAACGTGAGGTAGAACAAAAATATGGTGCTTTTTGAAAATTAAACCATGTAAACCTATTCTGATATAACCTCTAAATACAATTATGAATCTGAAAATGAGCAATATGAGCACTTTAAATAAAACAGACGTTAACAATATCATTAATCTGATTAGTAACACCTGTGCTTTTACAAAAATTTGAAAAACAGGGTTACGTTGAAACTTTAGTTCTTACCAAGCTTTAGCATGCTAGCCAACCCTCACATGAAAGAGACACAAAAAGCACCAACTAAAACTACAATAACAATAAATAACTGACTAAAACTCACCATTTTTAATAGGTTAGTATAAAAAAGGGAAAGACTAGAAATTCTCGTCAAACATCTAAATTCCTGAAGAGTAACCTTAGAATCCTCCAGAACCAAACAAGCTGAAGAAATAATTCAATGTTTTACTTAAACTAATTGACCATAAAGAATGTTGGCGTAATGGCTTGGGCAGTCGTGACCTGTTGGACATCATTCACCTGTGTGTACCTTTTACTGTAAGTGTGGACCGCCGGGGAAGGGGTGAAGTCAGACTGTAGATGGTCGGACCGAGAAGATATCCGGTTTTGAAAGTATACAGAGGCTACTTAAACAAATTTGAGGTAGGCTACTTGTGCTTTGGGTCACTTGATTAAATTATTTTCATGCCACTAGGCATGAATTTTAGAGAGAAATATTTTACTTTTTACTACCATTATCTGACAGATAGGCCTACATACTTTTCAAATTAAGATATTTACCTTCAAACATATGAATTAATTAGCCTATAAAACATGCAGATGAAAGTATATGATTATGTGTTATAAATGAAACTCCCCAACAGTAGGCTATACAAGTAGGCTACAACTGAAATGATTAATCAATTGATTGACAGTAAATTAGGCCTTATTGGAAACTATTTAAATTTTTAATGCAAAAACGTGTTAACATTCCCGCTTCTTAGATTTGAGGATTTGCGGCTTTTTCTTTTAATCATTTTCATTTATTTGTAATAAATTGAGGTTTGGGCTATTGGTTTGGACGGGCAAACATTGTGTAGCTCTGGGTAATAAAAACATCTCTTGTTTTTTTTTAAGGATTTTTTACAAACCAAAACATCAATTGATTGATGGGAAAAATAATCAGCAGATTCATCCATAATGAGAATATTCATTAGGTGGAATCCAATAAAAAATAGTTAACTCCACCTCACAATCCTGCTCTACATTGGTGCTGAGTAATAATAATCTACTGATATTAATAATATAACTGTCACAAGTGCCATTCTGGTTCTGACTTGAGTACTTTTACTCTTGAAGGTTTAAGACAATATCCTGATTATACCTAAATATTTTTACTTTTTTTACATGTTCAAAATAAACTACTAAACTCTACACTCTAATCTGAAAATTGGATACTAAATTGGATTTGAAGATGTCAGCACATGATCCAAATATGAGAGTATTAACATTTTCTTTCAAAAACACAGGTGTTACCATTTATAATCACTTGTACTGTGACTTGTACACTGCAGGTGGTGCAGCATACATGTTCCAAAGTTTTTATTTATTTATTTAATTTGTATTTAGGTGTTTTCATTATCCTCTGGTACAAGCTCAATGACTATTTGACAACCAGTTAAACTAACACTTAATTCGGCTCTGATTCTTGGAGACCTTCCTTATGAAGTAGTGATGTATATTGTAATCTAGCGCCCTGCTGTGTGATACACAGCAGTGATTAACTATATTTAACCACAATTACATGCCCTCAGAGGCAGCTAATAAATTGGCAAACAAGCTTGATTTATTGAAACAGACTGCATCCACAGCACGATTGTGAATGTATGTTATAAACTTATTTCTAGGTATCTTTTCTACAAATAGCCAGTGCCATATCTGGGTCAAGCAAATGTGTGATTGGACTTGTGAAAAAAAGAAGCTTTTCTTGAAAACAGAAAATCACAACCAGGAGATGGCACTGCTTTTGAATATGTTGCAGTTACATTTTGTGTAAATCGATTGTTTAAATACAACATATTTTCAGAGATTTTTTAAGGCCTAGCTCACATTACTTAGTATGAAGCTAAAAATGTAATACATTGCCAAAATCATTACTCATGAGCTGAGAAAATTTATCTTGTAAAGCAGATAGCTGTCTATGCTGGGAAGTGCATTTTATCTTTATGGTCGCTAAAGCAAAAGCTAAATTCAAAATTGATGTTGTGTTACAATGTATCATACTATTAATTTGCAGAAGTAGGACTAGATATGACACAATAAAGGGAAAATGATCTGTTTATGTTTCTTTTTTTATCTCTTATGTTTTTAAAAGCTTATGATTGCTGACTGGGCTATTTTTATTTTTAGCTGAAAAGGAATTTTCACATCATAACAAGTAATGCCATGTACAGATAACACTTAAGAAGAAGGTCATGCCACATAGTTAGTGATTGTAAAACATGGAGGAAGTAATCACAATTTTTTTTATTTATTTATATAATACAAATATGGGGTAATATGAAATGAGACCATAAATAATTTAGTTTTCTCTTACCAGACACACAAGATGTAGTCAACACATGCTAAATCAAAACATTGTGACTCTAATAGATGAGATGACGCTTACTCACTTGTGGGTCTATTTTACATAACAGAGAGCTTACAGCTACCCCATTAGTGGATATTTTCTCTTTGAAATCAAAATTTAGAGTTTATGAGATCATAGTTGTATCACCAGTATTTTACCTCATCAGCCTTTACTCCGATGGATATACATTATGACAGACAGGACCCTCTGCCAATGAAACACATATACACAGACAAGACAAAAAAATCCAGTGACTAAAGATTTACTTTAACTCAAAACTGCATTCTGAGATGTTGATCTCTCTAACATGAGCACAGAAAAGTATGAGTGATATGCATGACAAAAAAACTGTATAGTTTCCAGTGGCAAATATATTTTCACAGGGCTGTTTAGTGTAACCATTAACCAAGGTTTGGTTTCTGGTTCCAAGAAAGTCACAGATTACTTTTTTTTCCTGTACATGGCCTACACTTTCCAAGTATTTGCTGCCATGCTATTTTTGTGTATTGTTGACACTTAAAATATTGTGGTTTAATATCTGCTGTGCCTCCAGCTTCATATGTATGCAAGTGATGCATAGTAAGGATTTGAATGCATACAGAAAAGCATAGTGCCAATGTAGATTTTACCTATAATTACGCCCTAATAGAGAAATAAGTACGCTGTTTAACAGTCAATTGTGCTTTATCTCAAGTGTGCACATGTATGGGTCATAGCACACTGTATTTTGCACATAATGCTTCTCTTGTTTACAACCAACAAGGGCGCGGCATTATCCCTATACGTGCGCCGGGTTCACTTAAGTTAAATAAGTAGCCCACACACACGGCCTACTTTTCCCACTACTGGTTTTCCCTTGCAGGCTGCTGCTGTGCCAATGCGCAAACAGTCGTGGGATAGGTCACCCCAAATTGAGAGTGCTTTCGAAACGATCAGCCGATTGAATGACAAGCGCGTCATGCTTGTCTTCCTCCTCTTATGTTCCGTGCAATCAGTGGCTCTGTGTTCCGCAATCCCCTGGGATACTGTATCGCCCTCGATGGCTCTGCTATCGGCGTTTAGCTCACACTGAATGGCTGCCTGGAGCAAGGAAAAACGGGAAGAGAGATCGCTGCGTCTCCTCCTTTAAACCAACGCTCCGCGTTAACTTCCCAACGAGGGGGTGAGTGTCTTGCCTGCCGTTGTGTGAGGCGTCCTGTCGGGGTCGTCTAAGGTTTCACCGGCGGCGGCGGCAGAGGAGGAGGGGTTGAGGGGTCTATGCCGGTGTCCTCCGTGAATTTGGGTTGATGGCGAACGGTCCAGTAGATACGCCACGGGACAATCAAAGTTTGGGATAAGTAACGTTAGGCCTATACCGCTTAGGGGAAGGGTATAAATTGGCTCAGTCCTAAACTTTCTTTTGCTGTTCCAGCCTTTTCAGTTTTAAATGCATCCTGTTATCAGCGTGGAGTGCAACGTTTGGAGTTTAATGGTTAATTTCTGCTCTTCTCTCAAATATGCGAAAATGTGATGGCAGTCAGGTTTTCTGGCACTGCTGCTCTTCCGATCGCCGGTTATAAGAATTGTGCCTTGTTGTGCTCCCACCCCCCGCTCCGTGCCGCACTGGTTCCGTCTGGCTCGCCCTCAGCTGCTGCGTGTCCTGGGATGACCTGTTGATGTCTGTAGAATGGAGAATGGCAGGGGGAGCGTTATCCCCCATCACCAAAATATTTAAATAAGCAACATTTGGGCTTGACAACCGGCGGCGCAGCACAGCTACCTCGTCCGCAAGGCAGTAAGTGTCTTGTTTATATATTAAGTGTGGACTATTGCGGAAATGCTTGACATTGTGCAGCTGGGCTGAGTGTGCATGAGGTGGATGGTGCGCCGGGGCGAACCCAAAATATTTAACAGTAGCGTTAGCTTAGCCATTAGCTACCTCTATAGGCCTGCTGCGGATGGGAGAGAGCATCAAACATTTCAGCGTTGTCAGCCACACGAGGGAAAGGGAGGGAGAACTATGACCACCTAATCTGCTGAAGATGGTTAAGATGAATTTGAATGTCATTTGACAGCACGTAAACAGGAACACACCGTCGCCCTCAACCGGTTATCACCGAGGCTTGCTGCCATCCTGTGTCGCCCCCCTCCCGTCGCCTCCCGGCTCCGGTGCCAGCAGACAGTGGAGCATTCCCGGCGGGCAGACTGGCACACGGCGCGGTGTGTTAACGAGCTCCTTATCTGTTCCCCATTACCAGGCATTCTTTCCCGTTTAAACATTTTCTGTACAGAGTCAGACTATAGTCGGAAACACTCACATGGTACAGCCTCAGTAATATGGAGTTAAGAAGTTTAGACGCATAATGTCTGTGCTGCTTTATAATCAGGAGCCAACCACAAATCAGGCCTATATGTCTTGACTTTATAGGAGAAGCTCAGCCATGCAGGCATGGGCACATGAGAACCAGGAAATGCCTATAGAGGGACTGCATTGTGTGCAAGCTGCACCAATGACTCCACAGTAATCACGCACACAGCAGTGTCAGAGCCAATGTTTCTTTCAATTTTAGAAGTGGACCAATTAGAAAGTAGTCGGACAAGTGTAAGTTCTGAAATGTCGACAGTTGCCCCATCATAACATAGCCCTTTGAACGTGGGCAAAACCTTCTAAAGTCTAAGTAGTACGTTGTGAGTGTATGTTTGACCTACTTTCCTCACCAGGCTGGTTGGTATAAGACACAGGGTGAATTAGGGTGAATTTCACTTCTTCACTTTGCTGCACTCTATTTATTTAATGGAAAAAGGACCTGAGATGGTCCCTCTCTGCAGGCCTCATTGCCCCTCCTTGCTGCATAAAGACACACACACACACACACACACACACACACCTCACATTCTCTTTCACTGTCAGGGCAAACTGTGCAAACACACCCTGCTCTCAGCCCTGTATTTGTGTGTCTTTATGTGCACACATGTGTGCTTACTGCGGCTCGCCAAACTGTAAACAAGCAGTATTGTCTAATGTCTGTGTGTGACTCAGTGTGCCTTTTGTGGGTTTGTTTGAGTTTGTGTGTGCGCATCTGTGTTTTAGTATGAGGGAGAGGGAGCTTGAGTGAGACGGAGACAAAGAGAGCATTTCTCTTTACCCTGGAGCTTGGCTAGGTCCCAAATGAAAGGCTTTGGATATGATGGGGCGGCTCACTCCAGCCCTCGTCAGTCAGTCACACCAAAGTTGGTTGTGTGTCTCTTACAGGGTGGGCTTCAATCAGTTTGTTCTCACAGTATCAGAGATTGTCTTTGTTTGGTATGTATCTACATGTGTGGGTGCAGCTTGTACTCATGAAACACTTTAAGGTGGTAAAGCATCTGTGTGAAAAGCAGTGTTATCTAGGCCTGTATACTCATCTGTGTGGATATACTGTATGTGAAAACTCTTCTGACTGGCATTCTGCTTTAAGTAAAGGTTTATGATCAATACAATGTCACATAAGCGTGTCATCAATGGATCTGTTGTATTCCTAGCTGTATTTATGGAGGTTATTTAGTGCTTGTGGGTACAGAAGACATAAACTGCAAATATGTGAATCCCTGTACTGCAAAGTAGATTTCTCCCCATGCTATTGTATAGAATGAGGTCATGGCTACAAATCTAAAATGTAAAAGAAAATATCAGGTGTCTTTACATATGCCGACACTGAATACAAAACTTTCTTAAAGAACCAAGCAATTACAGTGTTCATAACCTCTCAGCACAGCAGATGGAACTTCTTTTTAATTCAACATTGACATGCTTAGTAAAGGGGGTATGTTTGTCTTTGGCTGTTTAGAGAAGTGAATGGAAACATGTTATGTGGGGTTTGTTTAGGCCACACAGAATAACAGACCATGACCCAGTTCTCTGTTTTATAGCTCATAGAAGACAGAAAATAAAAAAGCTTTTACTGAGCCCGCTCCTGGCAATAGCCACTACTGCGAGGCTAAAGTGGCGAATAGGATTAATGCAATGCAGATTATTCATGGCAGTTTCAACAAAACTTTGTTTGAAATATCCATGTCCTGTGACCCTGCCAAAAGCCTTCAGTAGGACTGTGTGAAGAAATATTTGGGGTCTATGTCAATTGGATATGCAACGGGATAGAATGGTTATTCAGGAATTATTTTTTTCTTGAATTGAAGCGCTTCATTATTACAAATTTGGCCTAGTAGTAACAAAAATGGACTTTTATTAGATTTAGTTTATGTATTTAGGTTTAGTATTACTGTGTCCCTGTGAAAGACTGGCAGCCATTTCATTGTGTTCATTCATGTAAGTCTGACATTCCTCACCTGTTTTGTTTTAGGTCTGTTCTCCCTGAGCTTTCTGTCTTTTAACACAGCCTTGTTACATTACACCTCCTCCCTACATTGCCTACTGATACCATCCTCACACCAAAGACACAGCACAGGATAAAATCGTTTTTTTGTTTGTCATTGTTGTAAATGGGCCTGCCTGTTTTATACCACCTGGGACAATGACCCTGCTCTGGAAGATTGTAAACACTACAATCAAAACCCTGTTGAGGAGTAATTTGCATGACTCCTACTCCAAATGGCCCCAACTTAAACATTTAAAAAGTCTTGGTTGTATTTTCTTAACCTTCTCTGCCCTGTAACTCATTTTCTAGGTTCTAATATTTCAATGACCCCAAAAGTAGGAGTCATTGGGAGTCTTACACATTACTCCTAATGACAAGGTATAAACAGCGTCAGTCTGATGCTTCCATTAAAAAAAGTTGATACTACTGTATGTTAACCATAGTTTATGTGTTGATGGGGTTTATTTGTCATGTCTTGTAATTGTGGCATACCTCTTTCTTTCTCCACTTTTTGTTTCATTCTTTCTCTTCTGTCTCTCTCGATTTCCCAACAAGACCCTTTGGTGGTGTGCGTAGGCGCACCATGGCCCAGACCCTCCAGATGGCGATCCCAAACTTTGGCAACAATGTTTTAGAGTGTCTGAATGAGCAGCGGCTGCAGGGCCTCTACTGCGATGTCTCTGTGGTGGTCAAGGGCCATGCCTTCAAGGTACTGATGAGACGGCGAGTTACTGTTTTTATTATGGAAAGTAAACTTATATTTAAAGTCAAGGCTAAATTTAGAGAAGGTTTGGGTGTAAACAATTTCCCCTTTGGCTCCATGGCAGCTAAGTTGCATGGAGGTTGGAATGCCAATATACTTCAAAAGAAGTGCTGTTTGGACAGTCTGAAAGTGGGGGGCTGACATTGTAACGTTTTCTTTTTTGTATCTGGGGTTAATCGACCAACCTGGAATGATGATACACTTTCACAGAGAGCTGTTCATCCTAGTATAATTTTGAGAGATAATTGGCTAAATCTTAACTCTCTGGCTAAAGGTTTGGTGATTAGTTAAATCATTTCTTGTGGTCTTTACTTGAAATGACAACTGGACCTATTTAATTGCATGCAATTTCCAGCTTTGCCTTTTAATGGTAATGGGTTAGATTGCCCCCAATTTAAATGCCCTGAGTCTTGGTTGGATTTTCTTAACCATTTCTGCCCTGTAGCCTTTTTTTCTAGGTCCCAATATGTTAATGACCCCAAGTAGGAGAGCTGTCCCTTTTTTAAAGTATGACTTTTTTCTTTTAACATTAGAAGAAGTTCAATATAGTATTTTAGGATTCATATATTAAAGACCTAATAAATAACTGGGAACAGAACCATGTCATTTACACTTTTCTCAAGTTCCAAATATATTTTATTTTGTTGAAGTTCTTGTGCGGAATATTACATTTGCACTACTCTTAAAGTTTTAATGTGGCGCTTTCTTTTCTGCTTTTGTCTCAGGCCCATCGAGCAGTGCTGGCTGCTAGCAGTTCTTATTTCCGGGACCTTTTCAGCAGCAGCAATAGTGGAGGAGGCAGCAGCAATGAGACAAGCCCAAACGTAGTGGAGCTCCCGTCGGCTGTGCAGCCCCAGAGCTTCCAGCAGATTTTGTCTTTCTGCTACACAGGCCGTCTCAGCATGACAGTGGGGGACCAGTTTCTCCTGATGTATACTGCAGGCTTCCTGCAGATCCAACAGATCATGGAAAAGGGAACTGAGTTCTTCCTAAAGGTAAGGCTGAAATGTGTTTTAAAATAGTGTCTGTTCCAGTTGGAACAATATTGAAATATATATTGTGCTCAGAGATTGAAATGGCAAAAATGGAAAGGTTCATCTGCAGGCGAGCATGTAAGCATGAAGGAAATTAAGGGCAACCTGCCTTGTAGTTGTTGAAATACATTTTCATGGGTCAAATTGCTGGTGGAAGTGAAACTATAGTGTGACCATGGTTCTAGCTAGGGAGGTGGTCACTTAATCATTCAGAACCATTTACTGAAAACCATAAATAATCATACAAAATGTGAAGGGAGATAAGCCAGTGGTTGTTGGACGGAGATGCTGTTGGACGGACAGGCTGACCATCCTTCGTCCCAGCCACCAGCATGGCAAAACCCTACAGGCAAAAGCATATCTGTTGGTACATCAGTGTGTTAATGGATGCTAACACAAATTTTATATATAAATATATATTGATTTTTTTAGGTCTCCTCCCCCAGCTGCGACTCCCAAGGCCTGCACGCTGAGGAGGCCCCACCTTCTGAGCCCCAAAGCCCTGTGACGCAGACCAGTAACAGTGCAGGCCGGCCTGCCTCTTGCTTGACGCCGCTCCCTCTGGTATCACGAGTGAAGACAGAGCAGCCCGCTAGCCAGCCGGAAGCAGCCACTCCATACTCAGTGGTCTGCACTCCTGTAGCCAAGCGGCTGTGGGAGGGTGGCAGCAGCCGAGATGGAGGCGGGGTAGGCTCAGGGGGAGGCGGTGGGGCCAGGAAGGCAGCCCGTTATTCCCAGGAGGCGGTGCGGGGCAGTGCCATTCAAAGTCCCGGAGCCCTCGGACTGGCCATGGGTATGGGTGCCAACGCAACCAGCTTGGCGGGCATGGTGGCCAGTGGCGGGCTTAGTGGCAGTGCTGGCACCAACGGGAGCTCTACTGCAGGTCTTGGCATGTCAGAGGGCGCCAGCCCCAGCACCCTGAGCACCTACGCCAGTGACTCACCCATCAGCTACCATGATGATGAAGAAGAGGAAGAGGGGACAGATGAATGTGCCGAAGAGCAGTATAGACAAATCTGCAACATGTATACTATGTACAGCATGCTCAACATGGGAGCTGCAGGTAATGGACATGAGACAGAATAGTACTTGTAAATGCACCTGAAAGACAAATTGGAGGTAGTCTAATGTTTACGCCTACTTTTATTTTTAGTGAAAGTGAAATCATTTTTGCCTTCTCTGCTGAGATTTCCTATTTAATTTGAATGGTTTTAAAAGTAATACTGATGTTTTTCCTGTTTTAGCAGGCATTTTACTGTGCACCCTACAAGTTATATAGTACTATTCTAATTTTGCAGTATTGTTTTTCTTCAGCAGCTGGTGAACGTGTTGAGGCTCTACCAGACCACACAGAGACACGGGGTCGGATGCGAGGCAGAGACCTTACATGTCTCCCCGCAGAACTCATCGCTCAGATAGGCAACCGCTGTCATCCCAAACTGTACGAGGAAGGAGACCCTGCTGAGAAACTAGAGTTAGTCTCAGGTATGGTTTGTGTGTGCATGTGTGTTCTCAGAGAAACCCATCTTTTTAGACTTTTATACAAGAGAGTTTTAGAGGAGCTGGTAAAATGCTCAATGACTTGTTTTTCTAAGCGTGAAAGGTGATACAGTATATGTATGTCTATCAGAGGTGTCAAAAGTATTCACATTCACTACTCAGAAGTATAGAATAGGGTTTAAAAAGACTTCTGAAGTATCAACTCAAGCTTTTCAAAACTGCTTAAAGTATAAAAGTAAAAGTAATGTAAGGGGAACAAAATGCCATTATGGACAAAAGCTTAGGCTGCTCCACAGGGGCCTATAGTGCACTTTTCTGCCTCGCCAAAAAGGTTTTTCTAAAGGCCATAATGACTATAATGTTATTTTAAAATGTTAATGTTGAAAAATTTGGGATGCCCCTGTTTCAGCCACTTTTATTCTCATTAAAAATGAACGTATTTTAGTACATTACAACTACATTAAAAAACCGTAAATGTGTACTACTGAGCATTAACATGTGTTTCATGGAGTGGGAGATATGAGTAGTTGCCTAGAAGTATTGTGCGAAAAGTCAAACTTCAGAGGCATGCTATCAATAGCCTTTATTGGAATGTAAATTTACATCCAAGCTTAGTTGAAGGAATCTGGGGTTGGATGGCGCAGATTTTTATCTGGATAGGTTTTTTATTTTTTTTTCATTTTTTTTTACGCTGACAAGCCGGACTGAAAACAAGCCAAACTGAAATAGGACAACAAGGCTTTTTTTTTTTTTTTAAATGTAAGGAGTAGAAAGTACAGACAATTGTGTGATAATGTAAGGAGTAGAAATTAAGTCTGCTGTATCGTATCCAGTAAAGAAAGTATAGTATCCAGTAAAGTATAGATACCCCAAATTTCCACTTACCATAAAATCCTCTCTATCATCAGGATGAATTGTATCCAGGATACTATGCATCCTGATAAAGTTCCCTTGGACTTTGGAAAATAGCCCCACATCATCACATACCCTTCACTATACCTAGAGAATGGCATGGTTTTATTTCAGTTTGCCTAATGGCTGGTTTGATTTGCATCGATAGATGCATCTAGGTATGGTGAAGGGTTTGTGATGATGATGGGGGGCTATTTTAATTCCAAAGGCCAAGTGAACTTTATCAGAATGCATAGTATCTTGGATCCATGAAATAACATGGCCTTTAAAAATCTGCCTGTATGGGAATTTAACAGGGGTGTGTATACTTATGCCCCCTGTATTTTAAGGAAGAACATTTATTTATTAACAATATATTATTCCTTCACAAAGCAATTATCTTTGTCCTTAAACGTTGGATTTTTTCTTATTTTTTTAATTAAGGCATGATGAAAAGATTTTTTATTTTTTATTTTTAGTCAACTTCAGCATCAGTTCATAAACGTATGAGCACCAATTCCACTGTTAGTGAATTCAAGGGATCTGGCAAGGCAAATTATATGTATACACATATTTAGAGGAAGCTGTCCTCAAATGACTGGCATTGGCATTCAGATTGTATGGCAGTATTGCACATTTGACTCATTGTGTTTATGCCAAGGACATCCTGTGGCAATGTGTGTTACCTCACAGGCTGAGTTACATACCTTTCAATGCAGTGTGTGTGACTGTAAGAACTGTAGAGACATGAATAAGGAAAGAAAAGGAGGTAGGTAACGCACACCAAGCTTGTATTGTGTGGTAGTAGTAAAATAAAAAGGCAAACAATAAAATGTATTGTGCACAAGAGCACCTTGGCATTCCCCAGGAGGTGAACTGGGACCTCTCTAGCTACCAGTCCAT
Organism: Percina caprodes; assembly: GCA_013375575.1. NCBI lineage: Eukaryota > Metazoa > Chordata > Actinopteri > Perciformes > Percidae > Percina > Percina caprodes. Next base: position 11,098,547 of record JABXJD010000002.1, on the reverse strand, counting down.
TCCGTACTTCAGTACAGAATGGACTACAATTTTTTATTATCGCTTCAATAATCAATATACGATCCAAGCCTAGTATCAGACCTACAAAATCTGAACTTGAACAAATCAATCATTGCCTAAAGCAAGACAGCGAATGAGTCATAAATGTTAAGTACTGATGATGTTTGTTTGTTTGTTGATAGTCATTATAGACATATGCATTCTTTGCAGGTACTTCTGTTTATATATCACGAGCCCAGCTTATGAACTGTCATGTGAGCGCAGGGACCAGACACAAGGTGCTGCTTAGGAGGCTGCTGGCTGCCTTCTTTGACAGGTTTGTTCCTCTTATCTCTGGGTCTATTTCTGCAAGTGTTTCATGTAAAGTTAGCAAAGGCTTCATTTTAATATAGAGATTAATATATTTGTTTTTATCTGCTGGCATTAAAGGGATAAAACTATTTTTGTTTTCCTCTGTTCTGTGCAACTCATTCTTATTTTTGATGCATCAGGAATACTCTGGCCAACAGTTGTGGAACAGGCATCCGCTCATCCACCAATGACCCAAGCCGCAAGCCCCTGGACAACAGAGTTCTGCATGCGGTCAAATGTGAGCTTACGTGTTTTTCAGTCCGTGGGTGTTTGTCCACAAGCATCCAAACAATTTGCACATTTGCTTGAAGTTGGGTTCAGATAGAGGGAATGTACTATACATGCATTCATATTTTACATATTTACATTCAGTATACTGTATGCATATTGCAAAGAACGTTGTTGCTGAATTTTATGATTGGCTGTTATATTTCTCAGTTCATTTAACAGTGAAACAAGTCTGTTTTTAGTCCACTTTTGGAATAAAGCGCAAAGGAGAGATTATTTGCTACCCACTGCACCCTTGATTATCATTAGGTAATAACTCACAGTGACCACTAGAGAGCAACATTCACCTATGTTCACATTGTGTGCTTGAATATACAGGTGCCAATGTCTTCAGACATTTATGAGGAAAGCTAACTTGTGTAACTCCTTTGATTGCTCAGTGAAGTTTCAGTTAGCTTTGTGAAGATGACTACATTTCCCTACATCGCATTAGTGAAATGAGAAAGGCAGCAGGACGTGGTCGAAGAGATCAGCTGCTCCATTTACATTTCCAAATCGGTGTCAGTGCCTTTATGATCTGCAGCATATTATCTCTCTTAAAATTCCCTATTTTAGAGACATGGTTATACAGTATTTGTTGCTAACATCAACTGAAGTGTGTATGTATGTAGGACATTTCTGATGATTAAGGATTTATGCACTGTAAGTACATTCCAAGTCTTCGGTTGTAATACCTAACTGACCAGAAAATTGTTGCAGTGTGAGTAGAAGGGTCTCTCATACTTCAGGCTGCTGAAATTCTCTGCAAGTAGGCAACGTTGTGTCATGAGCCTGCGCTGTCACAAAGAATTTGCAGTACGCAAACATCCGCACAGAGCATACACATATGCCCTCTGATCACATTTACGCTGTGCGGACCCCTGGCAAACTCTTACATACATGCACAGTATAATTTTGGCTTAATCAAGCCTTAAGTTATGTGTATTCCACTTGCTTAACATTAAAAGAATTTTCCATGACCATTGTTTCTGTGCTTTAGCTTCCTGTCTGCCTTATGACACTAGTTCTCGTCTAAGGCGTAAGTCACAGCATAAACTAACTTTTTTTTCTTCCTTTTTATGTCAGTTTATTGCCAGAACTTTGCCACTAGCTTCAAAGAGAGCGAGATGAATGCCATCGCAGCTGACATGTGCACCAACGCCCGACGTGTGGTCCGTAAGAGCTGGATTCCCAAGCTGAAGCTACTGATGGCTGAGAGCGACGCCTACACCGCTTACCTTCCCGACGGCGTCAAAATGGAAGATGACACCTTGGGGGCGGACCCAGCTTTCGATTCGGCCTCCCTGGAGGCCGCCGGCGGTGCCGGCATGGAGTCAGGTGGCTCTTCAGGTGAATCGCTACCAGGTGTTGGCGGAGACGGAGGACCGTTATTTTGAACATTGTGTCCGGGGAAAGTTGAAATTTGGTGACACACATACCAGTATTCCCCAGTTCTGCTTGCCTCCTTACTCTTTGGCCCACGCTGATCTCTCACATCTGACTGTCTATACTACACTGCTAGGGTCAACAGTTGTTACCCTGATGTAACCAGGACATGAAAACTTTAATTTTTGCTTTATGACTGTACAATGGAGTTAGTTGAGGAAAGTGAGAGAGTGAGAGTGTTTCTCTCTGCCTTCCTTTTGTCTTTTTTTAGGTGTGTAAGCAGCCACTGTTGCATAATAAATACATTCCCTGAAATGCAGGTGATGGGGGGAGTTGCCAGTGTAGAGTAGTGTTGAGGAGGAAGGGATAGCTGATGGAGTAGAGGTGGCGAGTATTTTGAATGTAAGTGGCAGTGGCAGTTTTCTTGATGCAACCCCTAAAAACTTGTATTCCAGCCTAGGAAATAGGAACTAAATTTTAAAATAGATACAATAATAAACATTAACACTACCTTCCTACTTCCTCTCCTTTCATCTTCCACTCATCACCCTGCGAGTATTCTTTACCACATCACCTTTCTGAAGACCAGAGAATTGAGTGTTTTACTGTGCAGTGTCTTATAGAAATGTATCTCATCTTTCTCTGTTTTCTAAATGTTTAGCATGTTTCTCTTGTCTATGAACTGAAAACATGATCCAGAGAGAAGGGGAAAGCTTTTTACTGAGATGATTGTAATGAAAAATTGAAAGGGCAACAGGTAATCAAAGATGGTCATATTTTTAGTAGACAAACTATATTTATACAAGTGCCCATGCCTAGAACGGTGTGAGCAAAGAGAGTGAAAGGGGTTGTTTTAAAATCTCTAAGATCTTCATGTTTTATTGAAAGAGGTCTTGTCAAATAAGGAAAAGTGCTATTTTTGCATTAAAAAAAGAAGTATAATAAAGCAGTATTATCATAAGTCCCATAGTCATTTATTTATATCTTTATTTGACAGTGCAGATGGAATGAGCAGTTGAACTGCTAAATTTGAAGCATTTCATCCTCTGTTCACTAGCTTAAAATGAATAGTGAGACTGATTCAGCTGGCTTTACTGCTGTCTATGATAACTATTTCTTATTAGGTTGTGAACACGAAACGTTTGCATCCTTCGATAAAACGGTTGCCCACAACTTTGAAATTACTTGTAGAAATACAAAGGTTATTGATCTTACAGCTCAGCTAGTTTCTTCTTTGTACTGCAATTATTGATAAGAAAAAAAAACACCTGTCAAATAATAATAATTATGGAATTTTGGCCTTTTTATTTGAAATCAATAAGCAGAAGCTTGGTGTGTACAATGATGTCATGAGGAGGTAATACTGCTTGAAAAGCAAATAGGCTTTATGGTACTATCCATGTGTGGGAAGCAGTTCTTTGGTAAAGAAGGAGAGCCTGTATTTCGTGGCTGTGTCTTAAGTATGTAGTTTATTCATGTATCTATTGCGCCACCTCTTTAATACGGAAATTCAAAATAGCTGACAGTTTTATTTTAGAGTTTACCATGATTTTGTATCTTCCGTGAGAGTGGATGTTTCTGCACCTTATTAAGAAAAACCAGAGGTTCATGCACCTTTTGAGAAATGTAGCAATTGGACCCTGTTAGGTTGACTGTCTTCTTTTTTTTCCATGTCTGCTTGTTTCTTGTGTAGAAGTGGCACAGATTCCTACTGTAAATAATCAAGACTGTTGAGTTAAATCCCAAGTGTTCTTCCTTTTTGTTGCTGGATGCGTCTGGTTATAAAATGTCAATAACTGACCTCTTTTTATGTGAAAGTTTGTGTTTGCTAGAAGCTTTTTGAATGACCTGTAAAAGGTCAACACGGGATCCATTGTTGCTGTTGCAGATGGATATAAGTGAAAATGGGGTGCGACTTAGGAATGTGTTCTTAACCTAAAATGCTCTCACACAGACAACCGACTACTCTCACAGTCAACTGATTACTTTCTAAAGACGTATTTTTCTGAAAACAGGTACAGGGTAAAAACCGGGAAGGAAACGGTGCTTCTTATTCGAGGCAGTTGAGTCAGTCTTATTGAGGAAAAACAACAACTTGAAACACGATAGATGGAGCTCAGCCTATTTTCACTATTGGTTGAAATTATAAGGATGAGTTTACTGAAAGGTTTGACCTGATGCTTTACAGACAGCAAAAGTGCAGTACCTTATAAGTATTCTGTAAAGGGTAATGACAACAATACCTCAGTAAGCTCTGCATTTGACTGTAGATGCCACATGATCACCCCTCCCCTACAGAGGTACCTCTCCAGTAGCTTTCAAGACTGCTGTGCTTCCTGTCCTTCATGCAGCTGGTGTCATGTTTCACTTCCACAAGTTTATTCATGTGTTTCAGAGAAAGGCAAAGCAGTGGTTTTAGGTGGTTAACTCCGAATTATAATATGTACGTTTCATTTTCTCACTGACTTGTAACTGTTAACTTTTTTTTTTTAAGTTTGCAGTTGAACTCAAATAACATCATGTTATCCCCAATAATTTTTTATATATAATTATGACACTACTTAAATTAGTATATTTAAGTTAACATAATACCTAAAATAGTTTGCAAAATTGTCATACAGAAAAAAAACTGTCATTTCAGATTTTTATATATATTTATTTCAAGGTTTTTCAAAATAAATCTACTCTAATTCAAGATTCTTAGATAATTATTTTGTGTACAGAGTTAGAGGAGAGACATGTTAATCACTAGGACTTCTGAATTTAATTGAGGGAGTTTTTGGGACATTCTGTCTTCTTAATATACCAGATATGACAATAGCCAATTACTATTCAAATGTCCAAATTTAGTTTTATAATTGTTTCCTTGACAGAGGTAGTCTCTTAGTGAAATGGTACTTTTCAGGGGTTTTACCTATAGTCAATGTTAAGTTCTCTGTCCAAAAAGTCCCTCACTCACCACTAACTTGCACACTGCTTTATCTGCAATATGTGTGAGAGTGTGGTGGTTTTACTTTATCTGCATTTGAGAATAGAGAGATTCCATGCTTCTTTTTTTTTTTTTTAGTACGTTCTAAGCATATTGTAATTTCTGTACCTTTCAACATGTTTACACTTCACAAAACATGTCGACCTACACACTTGAATGGATAAGGTGTTGCACGGCATGGGGAACCTTTTGTCACTAAACAGTACATATATAAATATGATTATACACATGTATAGATAAATACTGTATATTATATATAGACGCACACATAGAAGTCAGATTGTTTGTTGTGCACTCGCAGCATGAGGTATATATTTACCCAGAAACGGCGCTTCTTCACAACCTGTGCAGTAATAGGTCTGCCCATGTCTTTGCCCCTGTTCCTTGCCCTCTGTAACCCTGTAGCGCCAGTGGACATTCTGCAAAGCTCATCCTATTTCTTTCTGTGTTCCAAGTGCCAATATCTTTGTGAAAGCCCTGTAACTGTGACCCAACATTAGCAAAGGTAATTGCACATTAACAACTGTAAAATAAATGAATACAAATCATAGAGAAAATGTCAAAATGGATTAAATAATGAATATCTTAATAAAAGATTTGTAACAATTTCTCTTTGACTCATTTTTTTACTGGGATGTAACTGTTCAGCTGCTTGTTGGGTGTCTGGTTGTTTATAATACACTTTTCATTCATGACACTGGAATGAAGTAAATGTATAGAAAAGTGTTTTGCAATGATTTAACTAGAATTTCATTAAGAAATTGGATATTTCCCTGAAATTGAAAATTCCCTTTTTAACAAAAAAATAAGTACATTTCCACGTTAATTTTGGTTCAAAAATAATCTCAAGAAGTCAGTTTTCATGTATATTACTGTGCGAAATTCCTTTTTATTGTGAAATACTTTTAATGTAAATAATTATGCCCTTTTTTATAAACCTGAAGATAAAAAGCCTAATGATGCATGCTCATTATTGAATGTTCCTCTTCATGCACACTTCAGTTCTCCCACCTGGAGGCTGCCGTGTATGACCAGTTTCATTCATGCTTCACGAACATATCACCCCACACAGTTATTCCTGCCTTCATTTGGCTGTAGTTTTACTTTCATACTTGATATACAGTACTTTACATATTTAAAACGACAGCTGCCTCATGAGGCCAGTATTCGCTGAATATGTTTCATTCTCTGTAGCGCAAAGTCAACTTTGTATAAAGATTGTGAAATAAGGCTTTATTTTGCCTCAAATTATCTAAAACAGTTATTTAACCTTAACTAAACATGAAAACCTGTTATAGAATAAGTATCAATGACTCATTTTCAATAGTATAGCACCACTTTGTTTAGCTACTGCTGATTGAAAATCTCATGGACCTCTCATATAGAGTTTACCTGCAAAAAAAATACAACATGTTTATTCTCTCCGCAGATTGAGATCCTTTGGAGCTAGTAGCCAAATAATTTCTTTGTATTTCACATCAGTAATTCAGAGTATCATGCTCTAGTGTAGCACTGCTTGGCTGAGAAGCCTATCAGTTAAAAATGAAACAAAGCTATTTGATCAAATTTTAATTTGTTCCAAGATTTTAGGACTTCCTGTAGCACACTTCTTTCAGGAAGCTCACAATAATAATATGCTCAGACTGGCCAGGAATATTTCAAATGACTCATCACATGTTTTGCACAGAGAATATCAGCTTCTGCCTTCAAACAGACATTTTAGAGTTCATGCTTTTAATTGCAACAGACTTAAAAACTCTTTCATACATCAATCTATTATATTGCTAACCTAGCAACATTAAATCCAGTGCAATATTTATCTGGGGTTATAAATCTCCAAGACTTTGTTATTGTTGTTATACATGTATGCTATGCTTTGTTTCCTAGGTGTTCATGCTATTTGTGGTAATGTTTCATGTATGTCCTTTGGCCTTATTCATCTTATGTATGTTTGTATGTTTTGCTCTGTCCTCTTTTTATATGAGCTACAGGGATGCAAAAATAATTTCAGCTCTGGCTGACAATAAAGTAACTTGGAAATCTCTATATAAGATTATTTCTGATGTAAATATGACTAGCTCAACACATTCAGAATGATGCACTGTACAAGATAACCTACTGGCACTCTCTTCCTTTTCTGTGCATGGATGGCCTTATACCAGACACCCAACACTGCATAGTCCATAGCAGAATCAAGTTATCTTTTGAATCTCCATTCAGAGGGCACCACCTGGTGTTTAAAGGCAGACAAGATAACAAGTTTCCTGTAAAGGACTGCAAAAACCACAGCTGCCCACACAAGGAATTCTTTGTTATGACAACAAAACTGTTGGCGCGTCCACATGATACAAGCCTTACATGATCTCGCACCTGTGTGATTGATTGATTGATAGATAGATAGATAGATAGATAGATAGATAGATAGATAGATAGATAGATAGATAGATAGATAGATAGATCCCCAAGAGGAAATTCAAGGTCCCATTAGCTTAAAGACATCACACACAAAATAACAAATCCACATTAATAATACAGACAATAAAAGAAAAGATAATAAATTAAAAATCCACATGAATGTACTAAGGAATGTATAAGAATGAGGTGCTTGCAGTGACAGGGCAGGGACTGACCCTGTGATTCAGTATGCATGGTAAGGTAAGGTGTGTGTCAATGTACAATTGAAACAACTTTGGTCACAAATTGAATGTACTCTATACCCAGTAACAACTGGCAGGCAGACAAATTAGCAAATAAAGACCACAATAGAGCTAACTGGAATTCTGTCAGTGGCTCCGAATAGGACTGCCAAGAGCTAAGGTAGTGTCTGTGGCACATGTCTGCTTATTGTGATGTTGTACTGCTCTCTAGTGGACATAGACTGATTGAGTAATATGTTCAAGGCATACTATCTTGGAAAGGACTACAGTCCAATGTAGGTGTTATATGCTTGTTAAATATACTGGTTGTAACATGACATTGATCTGAAGAGTTTGTTCAAAGACTTTAAGTGGGGTCCCACACTGACACAAGGGCAATGTGTTGCCTGACATATGTGAAATGCAGGACACACATTATATACTGGATTCACATTGGATTAAAACAAAGAAACTAATGTAAAGAGGGATTAGGAGTAGAGAGAAAAAGTAAGGATGTTACAATACCCCAGGCTTCAAATCAAGGGCTACCAGGCTTGTAGCAGTGTGTGCCTGGTGAGTTATTTGCTCTCCAAGCACACATGTAGTCATGCAGTAGCTCAGTGTGTAGGGAGTTGGGTTGGGAACTGAAGGGTTGCTGGTTCAATTTCCTGTGTGGCTTGGTAGCTGGAGAAATGCCACTTCATCTCACTGCCAGGTGCTCTTGAGCAAGGCACCATTAGTAATATCATTATTTTTAATTAATGATTTGATGAGCTCCTCTCCACAATTTTTCTTCAGTTCCATTGCACGGCCACAAGAGGACACTCTTCAAACTGTTATTGCACTGAAATGTCCACAAGCAAGTATCCCATCACCTCTATTGATGATTTGAAAACTAAAACCTAGTTTCAAAACATCAGTAGGAGGAGGTTAGGAGGAAAAGTGTTTGCATTTTGTAATGTAATTCCCCCTCTTCTTCTTCTTCACGGATGCTATTGGTCACAATACCACAACTGATGTTGCAGCCAAACCACAAACAATCACCTGCATACCACAAATTCCTCTTGGTAGTAGCTTAAAAAAATGGTCTCTCTCTTTCCGTTTCTCTCTAAGAATTCAAATCAACGCTTTAAAACTGATGTTCGAGAGTAAAATGTATTGTCATGTGCTGTCATATTGATGTAGTGTTCCCTGTTTCCTGTTATAACCTTAAATGACGTAAACGTACGCTGTAGTTTCACGATCGGGAGGAATGGATTCCATTGCCCAAATATGGGCTTAGGGAAGCGGCAGGCACTCTGATGCAATCCTGACCGCTGTTACTTTATATGGCTTCAGGAAACAAGGGCTTCCACTCACGTCATGGGTTTTCCTCTGCATGTGCCACATGAGCAGGATGTGCTTAATATGGGCATTTGTCTGTTAACCTCCACCCACCTTTTATTTGTCTTTCCTTCAAAAGGAAGTAACACGCTCTGGGGGATGGGGCAGCTACAGCAGTGGAATGGTATGCTATTTGTCCCTGCTGTGAGAAAGACTAAAAACAGACAGTGAAAATATTTTTCACAGGTCAGACTTTTCCTGCTCCAGGTTTTGCATAATAAGAAATACATTACGGTTAATGAATAATATGCTAATGTGTTTAAAACAGGTCTTTAAACATTTAGAATTGCCAAAAATGAATAATAACAATTGGTAAACATAAAAATAAAGAATTTCCAGACATGTACATTTTCACTTTCGGGATGTATTGAAAGTCAGGTCCTTTTAAAAGCATTGCCTTCCTAGTCGTGCCAAGCACAGATAATTGCAGAGATAATGTTCTTTAAACTAAGAATACTATGTGATGATATTCTAATAACACAACAGGCTTTGTCCAAAATCCAAGGCTGGCTGGATGTGGCAACTGATTTACAACATAAAATACCTAGAAACTATTTCTAGAAGAAATTAACTGCTAAAATATAGCAAGATAGATAAACCATAAATTGCAATAATGCATGGCTCTAAGTATGCTCAAATAATAAGCTATAATCAAGAGTGTCCAGGGTGCAAGCCTCTCTAATCCAGCATTCAGCAGCTGTTACCAAGAAATAAGCAACCACAATCGACCTCTATTTCTCCATGTGTTTGTGTGATGATTGTGTAAATAAGACAGTTTGGGAGTTAAATTGTGAGATTTAATTGCAGTTTTCCCTCCTGTTTTCCAGTCGTTGTAGTAGTGTTGCAAATTTCGGGGGCTGTTTTCTCTCTCTTGTTGTTCATAGATGGTTACATCACGAGATAGGGGCCTGTGGGTCATTTATATGTGTTAACGTTGATTTTGTTATGTTGGTTTCTATTCAAAAAGCAGTCGTATCTGATGATAGATTAAAATAGCCACAGATGCCTACAACCAGTTGTTGGAGGACTGTTTGAAATAGCAGAGGTCTATGAGGCCAATGGGCGGGGCAATATGACGCAGAGTGATAGTGACGTCAAGGAGGTAATAAGTAGTCATTCTGCACCCGGCAGGTCTTTATTGTGTCTGTGTGAAGTCATATGGGAGAGACTGAGTCTACCAACTTTAACGTTTAATTGTTTGTCTTGGACTCATTTCAAAACAAGCTGTGACATGGAGGTCAGCGTAGAGGCCAAGAGGATCATGGTCGTGGCTTTGGGGAAACTGTACAGCTCCCGCACCCAGCGAGGGGGTCTCCGTCTCCACCGGAGCCTCCTCCTGACTCTGGTAATGAAATCTGCCCGGGATATGTACCATGCCGCCCAGACGACGGCGGAAAGTGTTGCATCAGGATGTGAACAACAGCAACAACAACAACAACAGTCCACGGGTGAGGTGGCCACAGAGCCCGCTGGCGCTCAAATGGAGCTCCAGGGTCCCGCTTCACTTGTTACCGGAAAGCCTCGGACTGTACCCCGAGAGGAGGTCGTACGCTCCCCCGCAGAGCTTCGCCGCGACGCAGAAAACAAGGAGAATTTGTGCCCGACTCAGCATTGTAGGAAAAGACGAGGGAAAGCGGCTGTGGAACCGGACTTTCTGCCTTGCAAGAAAGCTAAACTTGAGCAGCAGCTCATTGTAACTTCAGTTTTGCTGGACTATGTGAACTGCAGCAGTGAACTGGGAGCACACCCCACCCCCATACCTCTACAGAGAGCCATTGCAGCGTGTTGAAACCCTCCGCAGATTAAAGGCAATACAGTTTCGACACGGCCTGGGAGCCTTAACTCGACTACGGGCCCCTTCCAGGGTAGTTTGGGTGACCACCCGGGAGTATGTGTCCTGAAAGAACCAAACATGACTGTGAACGAGCCTGGGCACGTTAAAGGAATCAAGTAGTCCAGTTGGAAGTCCAGTTGGTGTGAAGTAGTCCCAGTGACTTTTGGCCTAATTATTGGCCAACGCTAAGCAATGGACTGGCTTCAGCTGACCAAAGGCAGAACTCAAACTGCCTCTATGAACATTTACAGCTCAGCAAATGTAACATGTTGTGAGCGTGGGGACCAGAGCTGTTAGATGAAATGTGTTGATGAATTCAAGTGTAAAACAATGACTACAACTACCTCAGTATTTATTAAACCATTTTATTAAATTTCGAGTGATGTGTTGTGTGTACCAGAAACTGTGTCTGCAAGAGAGATGGAAGCATGATGAGGATTAGGCCTACATGAATGCTGCTGATATAGTGGCTGATTGCTGTTGGGGGCAAGGAAATGAGTGTGCTAAAGTGGTATGTGACTGGTTGAGTATGACAAGTTTTGCTTCCTTCCCCCACACTGATTTGCAGAACAAAAGCTGGGACAATTCATGAGATTGCATTCCAAAGAGTGAGGGGGGGAGGCTGTAAAGCCATTGACTGGCCCCACACTGAGACCAACCAGGGTCCCCTGGCTTTTAAGCTAGTGTTTTACTGTGGTCAGAATACTGTCATAATAGTCAATGGTTCAGGGTGCAAAAGGTTACAATCACAATGATGTATTGGTGAATAGTACATACATAAACATATTAAAAAGGAAACTAAAATAAATAAACCCGTTAATAACAATAACAAAACAAGACTTTATGGTTTAGTGCAGAATGTGCAAAGATATGGGCAACATGTTGAGGAGATATTTATGGGATCGATACATGTGTTGACAAGAGAGAAAGGTTCAACTACAACTATTTTCATATTAAAGTTGGGTGTAAGTTTTGGAATGTAATGACACCATAGACTATGGAGTGTAACAGAGTTGGGGGGCAGGAAAACAGAAGAAAGAATGTGGGGGGAAGTGCCTGTGTGAGGCCCCAACTGTGCTGCTTTTTCTTCCGGCTGAAACCAGAGCACCCTGTCTGTCTGTATACACAGGGCTGGGAGGAGTGTCTGGACATGCCTGTGAAAAAACACATGCACGCCTTCTGGTGTTAGTCTGTTCGTATCACGCACACACACTTCCTTTACTCGTTTTGTCTTCCCTCTGAATTTTTTTTTTTTCTCACACGCAAGCTCTTTTGTGAAGGAACATGCTGACACATCCATGTCCTTTGCATAACTAAGCATACACATGCACAAGTCATGTTCTTATGGATATCTTTCAAACATGCCAGAATGTATAATCCAAAGCCAAATTCCTCGTATGTGTCTTCATACCTGGCAAATAAAGCTGATTCTGAATTCACAGGAACATAAGAGCTGAATTCACTTCAAGCTATTGGGGTGATTTAGATCTCTCTTTACTCATTGGCCCCATTAGGTTGGATAACAGCTGAACTAATGCATGGTTTTATACTAACAATGCATCTAGAAGGGAATTATCACCCAACGTTTGCTCTCAGGTCATCTTACAGTTCATTCTTTTGGTTTTACAGCCCTCAAATTGATTGTTTGCTTTATCATCATCAACCCGGCTTCCAGCACCAAATGGCGGATAGACAATGTTATTGACTAGCTGGTGAACATAGTGGAGAATTCAGCAGCTACTGTATATAAGCAGATTTTTTCCATCAGGAGCTGGTGGAAGGCCAAAACAGAGTTAAAAGAGAGCAAATTGAAAATACATGTTCAGAAACACAACTCCAAACGAATGGTAACGCTGCTCTGTGTCTGGTAGATATTTGAATGGTTTAAAGTGCTCACATTATTTTCATTTTCAAGGTGATAATTGTATTTAGAGATTGTACCAGAATAGGTTTACATGGTTTAATATAAAAAAAACAAAAAAAAACATTTCTGTTGTACTACACAATGCTGTGGCTCCTCTTTTCAGAGCTCTTTTGTTGAGCACTCCGTTTTAGCTAAAGAGTGAGGCATCTCACTTCTATTCCATCTTTGTTGGAAGTCGCACATGCGTAGTAGCTAGGTAAGGACTACTAGTCAGTCAGAAGCAAAGCATAATAGCATGTCACACTAGCAGCTAGGCGAACATTATAAAGTGTTACAAAGGGACGCACGTCACGGATGTAAAGGTTGGCCAGAATAGAGCTGTTTGGAGCAGTTGGTGAACAGTGTTGTCTGTTGGAGATGGTAGGTCCCTTTGGGGTGGACTTTGGGCTTTTTCACTTTGGCAACCCATAACATGTACAACAAGATATATAACACAATAAAGGAAAGGGAAAAAGCCAAAAAGCATAATATGAGCACACTTACACCTGTTGTATTTACAGCGTGTTCTACTGTCTTCAAGTGGCCACAAAAACAAATCAGTTTACAGGCACTCTGGTGAGTCGGGTAGTGCTATGGAGCAGTCTTTTGTAAGTGGGTAACGTCTTGTGCATTTGTCATGTCTGCCAATAATTTCACATTATTCCACCAATCGGCAAGTTGCAGTGATGCACCAAATAAATGCAGAAATGCGCCAGCAAAGATGGCGACTGCACGCTAATGGAAGGATGTAAACAATGCATGTTTCAAAACTTTCACAAAAATTAGCTTTGCAAGTCTCGATAGAGGAAGGCAATGTGTTTAACATGTTTACTAAACCTACTTTATGTTTTGGTAATTTAAACTGAATGTAAAGATCCCTTTTGGTTTGTTTACAAGAAAACTCCACACAACACATCCTCACAGTTAAAAAGACTAAAGGAATAATGAAATGAGGCAAAACGGTGTGCATTCTCTCTGGATTTTATTCTTTAGGAAGAGTTCTGTTTGGAATTACAAAATGCACTGGTAGAAATAGCGGTGAGACAGTTTGAGAGTGCGACAGATAAGAGTGTGAGAGAGACAGAGTTAGAGAGAGAGAAAAAAGAGGGAGTGAGTGAGAGATCAAAGGTTCCACAGCCAGTTTAATACAGTACATCATCAGACTTGGCTACCTCCTGCACCCCCTGACCTCCACAAAAAGTAGTAGGGAGAATACACCATCTTATGAACTGTACTTTCTTTTCTTTGTATATATTTTTTTAAAAACAGTTCTTTTTTTGTGGTGTCCTGAACATGGTTGTGTTGTGCCTCAACCCCATGTAACAGAAGAAAACTCTCACCAAAGTCTCTTTTGTGTTTTCATTCTGTAGACATTTTTTTAATTTTTTTATAATTTTTAACCTTTTTTGTTCTCAAAAATAGAAGGAAAAAAGGAAACGTTGCTTTTTAAAAACATCTATCTATTTATATATCTTTTTTTTTTTTAATTCCTCTGAATTCATTAATCTGCTTTTTCTTTTATGTCCTGAAGATGACTGTTAACCCACGGTGTGGCATGCACATAGCACATGCATTTCTGGAACTAGATATTTTTTCCTTTTTTTAAATCTTTTGTACTTAAAAAACTTTTTTTTTTCTCAGTAGCGGCTTTACATTGCTTTTTGTAGACTTTGTGTGGTTAATCAGCGTGTTAGTGGATTTCACTGCAGCATAGACACAAAGATGGATGGTGAATGTTTGGGGCTTTCATTCAGGGGGTTACTTACATCATACGCACGCACGCACACGCACACACACACACACAGACGCATGCACGCAGACGCACACACGCACACACACAGAGTTGAAGATTGTTACCATGATTTTAAAATTTCAAAAGGGTTTCTGGAGACAAAAGAATAGAAAGCAAAGCAAGCACAAAAACACAAAAAATTGATCTCATTCATGTACATACACACACACACACACACACAAAAACCCACTTACACACACACCGTAACCAGGAGCTACATACATAGTGTGCTTTCTGATTTTACATGTAGTGATGTGAAAAAATACTTGTCTGTGACATTCCACTGAGGTTGGAAAGACACTAATAGGCAGTTTTTTGTCTTTTCTTTTTTTCAGTGCATTCTCTGGTCAACATGTGATAGGCCTCCAGGTTAAAAAAAATATGTATAGGTTAAATAAATAAAAATAATAATTATGTCGGGGCTGACAGTGGTGCGCATTAGTGAAGTGTTAGTTTGAGGCACACAGAGAAACACAGAAATAAATTAAAGATATACAGGAGTGATACACACAGAACACAGATGTTTTCCAGGACCTTGACGAGGCCCAGACATCTTTTCTCCAACCTATCTGAACTGTGCAATTCAGTCACCTGTGTTAACACGTGGTGAACACACACAAGATGGTCTACAAGTGAGAGAATGAGCTAAACTGTATTCTTGGTGCGCTGACAGTGTAGAACTCTGAATCAGAAGTGCAGTAAAAGGAGAGGTACAAAAACTAGAAGGACACTGTTTGTCGTACAGCGCCACCAGACGGTCACAAAGCAGTGGTGGAACTCTGCTTTAACATCTGCGGGTGAGAAGACTCACCCATTTCAATGCAGAAACCTGTCGGGAACTGCAGTGTTTGACACATTTTTAAAATGGGGCTCACAATCAAATTCACCCCACTGTCTAAACTCTATATAGTCTTTGAAAAAGAGTGACAAAAAAGACAGCCCTATTGACTGCTTTGGGTAATCTCTGTCTTATGTTTGCCCTGCTGCAGACTCATTCTCCCACAATGCAACTGTGGGTTAGAGCTCCACCTCAGGGTTGGAAAAATGATAAGCTGAGCTCAAAATTAAAGAAACATACAGAACATAATATACAGACCAAATATGCAGAATCTGTCTCATTATCACGATCATCATGATCATTTCTAGTTAATATTATAATATCTTTTTATCCATCATTACAGTCAATAACCATACAAAACAAAGATGAAGAGTCTCTCTCCTTTCTCCGCCTTTCTATTGGTCTCTTTCCCTCTGATGTCTCTGTTTTAACCCCAAACCCTGGAAGACTTTGAGATGTTACTGATTTGTCTGACTTGTTCACCAGTATGGACATCACATCTTTTATCCACTTTACCCTGCTTCCCGGCATATCGCTTTATCACCTTAGTTACAAAAAGTTACTTCCACAAAAAATATGTGCAATTCCAGGTGTGTCAGTGGCAGGCATCTGGCACAGAACATACAGACAAGCAAGCAAAAAGTAATCATTTCGTTCCCTCTAGATATACATACAGTAGTCTCCCCATAGCCCTCTATCACTTGATTTTAGTGTAATGAAGGTACAGAGAGAATAATGTCTTACAGAGGAGAGAGAGAAACAGAAAGGCATTTTTTACTAAAAAAAGAGAGAAGCCCTGCAGACCACAACAGGAAGGACCAAGTAAAATTTCCCCCCACATACAGTTGATTCTCATTGATGCTATTATTATTTTTTTTATCATTCATGCAGGATTCCACAGGGTGTACAACTCCGCAAGTCTAAAAAACGAAGCTGTGTTTGGGTGCAACAGAAGATTCAAGCTTCAATGTTTTGAAGAAGTAGAAGAGAAGGAGGAAGAAGAAGCAGGAATAGAAGAAGAAATACTGCAGAAAACAGTTATTGGTTTGTTTGTTTTTTTTGTTTCTGAAACCCATCTCCACGTTTTTCTTTTTCTTCTCTCATTGGTCATGGGTTGAGGTTAGTTAAACAGTTTGATTCTGCGAGGAGGGTGTTCTCCAGGGACAACGCTAAACAACACCAACACACCCATCCTGTTTGTCCATTTTGACCAAGGGACTTGTCAACCCCGTACAGCACTCCCCAACTCTCCCACCCACTTAGCCTCCTCACCTCATACAGGTGGAGGGCTCATTGTCAGTTTTGTTCTTATTTAAAAACACAGATGATAAAACTCATCAATATTCAACTGGTGGCTGGGAGGGTTGGATTGGATTCCTAACTTAACTGAAGTTAGCTTTGATAAGCAAAAACAAAACAGTGGTCGTTCTTTTGTCTCTGACTGTAAAGTGTCTTTTGTCGAGTCACAAATCTTGACATCTTGTAAGTGGCTGTAGCTCGTTGCCAGAGGCATAATTTAAGACACACAAAGACTAGTGTCCATTACCCCTCCTGCTTGCATCCTTAAAAACTGCAGTTTGAGGTTGGTCTTATTTGGCATCAAGATATGAATGCAACAATAATGCAAGCAGAACATGGAGGTGTATGGTTTCCCCTTTCACCACTTGTTTCTCCAGATCCTGCATCAGCATTCTTGTTCCACCCCTCCATCCTGACACCTACCCCTTCATCTAGACCACCATCACTGGGACATGCCAAGCAGTAGAGGAGAGAAAAAAAATTGAACAGGCAAGTAAGAAAGAATCATGGTTTCCCCTGGCAGTCAGAGCACTGGCTTAGAGCTTCCCATCTTTTGGTCCATCTATCAGTTGTTTTTGCTCTTTATGCCCTCCCCCATCCCCGGAGGCTAGCACCAGTCGTCGTCCTCCCTCTCGCTGTAGGGTTCATGCAGGCCCTTGCGGGGACCTCTAGGATGCCCAGCTGGAGGAGGGACCTTGTGGGGCCCAGTAAGTTGGGGTCCATGGAGATGTGTGGAAGGGGATGAAGAGCGGTAACCATTGGGTAGGCGGCGCTGGGCAGCAGGCTGCATCTGGCCCTGTACAGGCCCAGTTAGGGCGGTGGTCGGAGGGGGCGCATGGCCGGCAGTCCTAGGTGAGGTGCGACTAGGCTGTGGGTGGGGCGGTGGATGAGGGTGGGGATTGTTTACAGGGTGTGGCTGGGGAGGGGGGTGGGGGTTATGTGGCTGTGGGGAGGCGGCAATGGGTGGTTGGCCGGGGCATGAGGGTGGGGGCTGCTGCCCTGCATGGGGCTCTGCTCATAGGCAGGTGGTTCATGGTGGGGCTCATAGTCTTGGTAGTCCTGGTTGTAGAAGCAGCCATCCCCTTCCATGGAGCCACCTCCTCCACCTGAGTCTCCCCAGCGAGGTGGGGGATGATGACCCTGGCGGGTGGTGCCATGGTGGGCTAGTGGGAGACCAGCAGGGGGAGGGCCCTGTCCTTGGGGAGGCTCAGGAGAAAAGCGACGGGGGGCAGGGGCTGGGGGTCGGCCTTGTGGGCCCCCAGGTGGTGTGGGCATGGCCTTACGGACCACAGGGGAGTAGGTAACATGGGGCCGGGGTGTTGCGGGGGTCTGAGGCAACTGTCGACGGCCTCGACGTGGCGTACTGGTCCCCGAGGTTGAGGGGACCGGACTTCCGCTGACCGAACTACTGCCCTACACAAAAAGTGAAATAAAGCAAATAAAAAGAACGAACCACAAATTCAACAACATGTAGAATAAAGAGGATGAGAAAGATAAAGTATAAAACAAAAAGAGAGGGACAGCAAGAATGCAAGATAGAGAGGAAGAGAAAAAGCAAGAAAGTCCAAATAGACAAGAACAAGAACAACAACCACAGCAATAGTAAGAATAAAAGCATCAGTCATAATGTGCGTGGAGTGGATAAGAGAAAGGCAGAAATGAAAGGCATCAAAAAGCAACACAGCAGAGGATGCGGACAAAAAAGATGGGATTTTAAACAGCGCCATACACAGAGAAGCAACATGTCACGCAGTGGAAAGAATACAAAAGACGACAAGAGAAAAAAAGGGTAAAGGGTTGATTTCCTCAGCAACACATGTGGTACAGGGTAAATATGTTGACTGAACATACGCAAAATGTGTTTGGTTTTACATTTTTGTTAGCAAGCTGTGTGACATGGATGCAAAAATGTTGAGTTCTAAAAAGTTATTTATTATTATACAAAAAGTTAAAATGTGAGGAAACAATTCTTCCCCAATTAGTCTTCCTTTGCAAAACAAGTTATACCATCCATTCAATACACAAGGCTGCATGGTGTGTGTCACAGACGGTGTCTAGCAAAGGTAGATCATAGATACAGTACTTTTTGTTTCCTATTTCAATAGGAAATGTTGTAGGTTATGCGTTGCTAAATGTCATAAAAGGAAAGGTTGTGGGGGGAACATGAGAGAACAGTGGCAGTCTAAAAACATTTAGGTAGGGCAGATAGGGACAGCAGTCAGATACTCAAATATACATTTTTATGCATATTTGTTTGGTTGTTGGAACAGTGGTTTGATAACAGTGACTTGTATGTAGTCAAGCATGTATTCACAAATGTTTAACACAACATGTCTTGGCCTCTAATTTGAGGGAAGTAGGAAAAAAGGAGAGTAGTCCTACCATAACTCATGACATTCTTTGTCACTTAATTCATTATCATATCAAATAGTAACATGCGTTCCGGTCAACAGTGAGTTTATACTACTTTCCTATCCTGAAGTTTCCAGGAGAGCTGTTTGCCAGTAGTTAATGTGAAAGTTACCACTAGAGGAACTTCATAACAAAACCACATCAGAAAGGCCACGCTTAGTGCAACAGTCAGTGTTTTGTTATCGCCAAAAAAGACTGCCTTAAAGGCATTATTGGCTTATTGCACCAGTTACTCATAATCAAACTAGAGGCCCTTGTTTTATATTTTTCCAGCACTGAAAATGTGCTCATACCACTGATTTTTGTACTACAAATTAAACAATATGTTTTGTTCCAAACTAGACAGCCCATGCACACAAGTACACAGGAGCCCACCTGTCTGTGCGTCATGCACTCGCGGCCCTCGCGGCCCTCGCGGCCCTCGCTGGGCGATCGGGACCAGCGTCGGTCCTTTTCTCTCTCCCTCTCCCGGTCATGTTCTCTGTCGCGGGAGTGCCTGTGTCCAAACTCTCCCCCTCGCTCTGCTGCATAGCGCTCCTTGTCCACAGAGCCATGGTGGTGGTGGTGATGGTGGTGGTGCTTACGGTCTTTGGACCGGCCGCGATCTCTGTCACGATCCTTGTCTTTGGCCGTAAGGTCCCCTGACTGGGTGGTTGTGCTCAGGTCTGTGCCGAGGCCTGATGATGAAGTTAAAGGGACGTATCATTGGTGTGTGGTGAAAACACTAAAAATTACTAGAACACCAGATAACAATATGACATCCCACATAAAACCAACACTTAAAAGCAATGGGTACACAAAACCCTTTATTTGTTTTTATTCAATACATTGTTTTCTTTTTCTCATTATAATATAACTTCTACACTGTGCAACTGTACAGCATCTGTCAAGCGATCATGTTACTGCTTTATTTTTATATATATATATATATATATATATATATATATATATATATATATATATATATATATATATATATATATATATATATATATATATATATATGTATATGTGGTTGTTTTGTGTGTGTGTGTGTGTGTGTGTGTGTGTGTGTGTGTGTGTGTGTGTGTGTGTGTGTGTGTGTGTGTGTGTGTGTGTGTGTGATCTTTCACACCTGTGTCAGCCTCCGTGTAGCGACAGAGGGACCTCTCCGACGCCCGATGACTCCGGTCTTTTCGCCGGTGTCCATGTCTGGAAGTCCTCCCCTCCTCAGGTACACACTCCATGTTGTAGTCATCTGCCCCTCCTTTGTCTCTGTGGCCCCGCCCAGACCTGCTGTGGCCCAGCGACGAAGCCGAGCGTTTCATTGGACTGCTGTCATTAATGGTCTAAGAGAGAAAAAGAGGACAGAGGAAGGGAGGGAGAAAGAGGGAGAGATGCAGGGAGAGGTGTTTCATTTAATTGTTGAGTTGGTGTTGTCTGTGAGCCATGGGTTAAGAGACACTGTGTAGGTGTGTATATGTATGCATGTGTGTGAATGGCTTGTTTCTTGAATTTTATAAAAGCCCACCCGCCTTACCTCAACATCCCACATCCCTTCCAGGGAAGGGATGCCGGGGTCGGCAAAAAAGCTCTGTCACAATTATTGGGTCCCTACAAAAACTATCATCTAATATTTTCTAATATTCAAAATCCCCCCTTATTTTGCACCAGGCTACAAAACAGGATTTAATGCAAAGAGATCCTGGTGCTGAAATGTCTAATAAAATTACCAGATTAATACCTAATAAAACCACTACTACTACTACTACTATCTGTTAAGGTGGTCTGAATCTCGTATGTTTCCAGATAAATATATATATATATATTTTTTTCTTCAGAATTCACACCGCAGGCACGTGTCTCCACTGCACCTGTGATAGCCCCCAAAGTGTTAAGAAAAGCTCTCTCAGGGCTGAAGCAACAGGAATTGCCAACCCGATATAGAGAAATACAAGTGTATAAGAAAAAACAATAACAAGAAATAAGGTAAAAGAGATAATGGCAAATGGCCATGCCTTCCATGCTTCTGTAACTTGCTTTGTAAAAGAAAAAATGAGATAGAAATGTCAGTAGGAGTTGCACCAGTCCTCCACCCTCCTCAACAACCATAAATGGCACATTCCATTGCACGATACTGCACAAAACTCCTCTATTTCTGCTCTGTTTCAGCGTGCTTTCCTCCAGCCATGCAGGTGCATAGGGGTTGTCCTGAGTCCTCCACCCACATGAGAACTTCCTTCTGCAGTGCTGAGGCCTCATGCTCTGAGGTGGGACAGCAGGACAGAGCCTATAGTGCCACAAGATGCGGACCTGGGCATGTAAATCATATCAGGCTACTTCAGTGCTAGATCCTTTTGGATGCTGAGCGGGCCAGTTTTCCAGTTATTGTGTTTTAGACAAATCAACTGACAAGGGATAAGTTGGCAGATGTATACAAAACACGAGTTTATTTGGCCCTTATAGGAGTAGCACTGAGAATCCCAACAACATATCCATTCACACGCACATACACCCAAATCCTTTCTCTTTCTGTCACTCATCATTACTCACACATACTCCCACTTCAACACATTTCATGCATGCGGGTGTGAATGGAGACTTGGAGACAGACGGGTAAACATTGACAACATCATTATAGACGAGCACACAGGCATGAGGACATAGAGCAACAAAGCATTAGTTGCAGCTGAGAGAGAGTGAGAGAGAGAGAGCAAGAGAGAGAGAGACAGGCCACAAAACAGTGTGGCATGTTGATAATGACAGGAAACGTGCAGAGTTCAGCCCAATTCCAAACCCACTGCGTTAGGTGCATGAGAGAAGTAACTAAGGATGCTGGGATCAGTTTGGAAACTCGGCTGGCATCACATTTGGTCATGCCAAAAAAAGGCTGTCCTATTAAAGTTGAAAGAAAACCCCTGCCAACAACATGGAGATATGACAAATGAGGATAAATAGTTCCAAGAGTGTGTGAGAGTGAAAGGGAGAGAGAAAATAGAAAGAGAGATGAGACAGGGAAGACAGGGTACATACACTGAGGTTACTGCCACGTTGTCTCCCTTTCCTCCGCTGCTGTATGAGCACAGAGAAGACACACACACACACACACACACACACACACACACACACACACACACACATTGAGCCATACACACAGACCCAAGAAGGGAGGAAGGGAAGTAAGGAAGACAGGGATGGAATGATACACAATGAAAGAGAAAAGGGGTACAGTGGAGAACAAGTAAAAACCAAAGAGTGTTAGGTTTAACCCAAAAAAGAGATGGGGTGCCACAGTGGAGAGAGAAAAGAGAAAGACAGAAAGAGAAGAATGGACAGAGAAAGAGAGTCTGATTAGACACTGAAGCAGCAGTGAAGGTGGAAGAGAAACACTTACCACAGAGTCTGGGGGCGATTGGAGCCAAAACAGGGTTACCGTATATAGACAAGGTCACCATGAAAATGCTCAATCAACAGCACCACAGTCACAACAGCAATGATGACAATCAGCAAAATACACACACAAATGGATACAAATACACATCGACACACAATTACATTTGACTCAGCAGCAAACAACAGAGTGACAGAAACAGTGTGAGTTTCAGGGCACAGAGAACAGAGAAACGGAGCACAGAAAAACTGCGGAACAACCCCCCCACACACACATACACACACAAACTGCCACCCACCCCCACACACACGCCTGACCCACACCCACACACTCGCAATACATGCTTGTTCCAGTTAATTTTGAAAGAAATCCCCTAAAAATTCAGAAAGAGTTCAGCTCAGGCAAAACCTTTGATTGGAATTTCCTGGGAAGTAAAAGACACTTTAGTACAAAAAAACAACAAGAAAAGATAAATAAATCAGTCTTGACAAAGAAGAGGACATAATGGCAGGCAGGGACGTGTGTAAACTATGTGTGTGTGTGTGTGTGTGTGTGTGTGTGTGTGTGGACATTTGTATTTATAAATGTGCTGTGTGCATATGACAACCAGAGCACTCACCAGGATATGAGACAATATAAAATGGATGAGTGTGTAAGATGGAAACAGGACAACCACGGTTAAAAACCTCCATGCAAGTGGCAGGATGAGGGGAAGAGAAGACGACAACAGGAGAAGAAGAGAAAAGGAGCAGAAGGTCTCACTTTGCCTTGCTATGGCCCTTTTGAATTCAAGTTTGGAGGTCAACATTTCAGCAAAACATTTCCATGTTTTAGCCAGAAATATTGTCACTCACGATGGCATATCTTGTTTAATGGTCGCCACACTACTGGTGGTTCTTTGGCTGAAAAAAATGTACCTACAAAAATGTACAGTGAAAAAATGTAATGTAAAGATTGATTGAAAATTGATTGCCTGAGGAAGACCCAGTAGGGTCAAAACGTTGCCTTTTTGTAATAAATTATGGGAGCATAAAGCAGTGTTGCGGACATTACATTATTTCACTTTAGTATTTTTCATTTGTCCTGCACCTGCCAGAAGGTGGGATGTGCACACAATTTATTTTATAACCTACAGAAATGTAACCTTGTGCCCAGTAACCAGTGTACCCAGTACAACATCAGTGGCTTCATTTAGCAGTAATCTCTGTTAAACCTGTGCCAAACCTTCGCCAACATTGATTCAAGTAACCACAGCATACATAAATATGTAAGCAATAAGTCAGACCTTTAAGAATATGATATTTTCAACAAAAAGCGGATGAGGAACAGAGATAATGGGGGGAAATAGAAAGAGAGTGGAAAGGTGAGAATGCTGCTCACTTGGTTGTCGCCTGGGAGGCGGGGCATGGAAGCGGCCCTGCCATGGCCTTCCATTGGCGGAAAGTGCTCAGTATCCGAGTAACCATCCTGCCCCATCTCTCTCATCTCTACCGTCTGAAAACAGAGCAGGAGAGCAGGAGATGGTGTGACGACTGCCATGAAAACTGACAGGGAGTAGGGGGATAGGTGGGAAAGTTGGTTATCCAAAGAAAGCAGAGAATTGAGGGTCTCAGAAAGGTAAAGGTAGTCAGTGGGAGAATTTGGTGAGTTTTTGAGAAGGAATTTTACCTTTTTTTTCTCCTGGTATGTTGTTTTAGTTTTAAATTGTGCTATGAATGAAAAAAAAATAAATAAAGGAATTGACTGTTTGGATCTTCAGATGGTGAGTATACTCCAAATAAAATCCAATTTTGTGTTTGGCCGCTGTCAAAAATGGAGCATCAAGCTAATGCAAAGAGTCTTCGTCTCAGCATCGATGCCAGATGGAGGAGCCAGAGAGTCAGCAGCAATGTATTTGAGGGGAAACCCAATGCAGCCCAAAGTACATGTGAAAAACACAGGATGCATTGTAGGCATTGTTGTGTAAAAATTACAACCAATTCGGCTGACTAATTTGCAAACACTGCAGTTGTCAAATTTTCCAGCACAAATATGGCAAATTCTATTTCATTTGGAGTATACCTTAAGAATTGGAGCTGAATCTGACAGCTGGGCCTGTTTAAAACCAAGGTGTGGCACTTATTTGATGTTATTTAAGTTTTAATCATTAACTGAGATGGAATGCCAGCTATTTTATTCATTCAGTCATTAAAAAAGACCAGATGAAATATATAAAATATAATAAAATAATAACTTATAAACTCTAATTTATGTAATGCCAGATAAAAGCTAAACCACTTGTGCTCGCTGCTCATCTCATCTCATTACGTTTCAGTGTTTGGGGGGTGTTTTTCTTATAAAGACATTATGTTGTCTAATATTTCCTGTTGTTTTGTTTGCTTTATGGTTTGATTTGCCGTATCTAACTGTAGGTTATCATTCAAACTAGTTTGAATGAAGCCGACAGCCACTCTCTTCTATCCAACTCCTGAGTTTAAACTTCTCCAGACCTCTGTTGATTAATATGGAGAAGTGGCTATGTTATAGGGCTGACTGACACAGAGACCAGTCAGGGCCTCCAGGAGGTCTTAGCAGAGAGGTTTAACAGCATGATGACAAAGACATGAACCACTGTGAATAAAGAGGCAAAATAGACTGAATGAAATATGGAAACGTACAACATAAAAAAAATCAGTAACATAAAATAATTGTGTGGAGAGACAGGTTTGAGAGATGAAACTAATCAAAGGAAGGTTTAACGCCATGTCAACGTTAACTGAAAAGTCAAGATGAGAGAGATCACAGGAAATGAAAATGACCTCCTGAGTAAAAACAATAAAGGCAATAAGGCAGTAAATATGGGACAGTATAAGCTCTGAGCTTGTCTATTTTGTTCTAAAATTATTATTATTTATTTGACACTACTGACAAGAGTACCCTTAACCATAAGCTTGAGTCAATATTGCTGATTCTGATCGGACTGGAATGGAGTGTAAACACGTGAAACAAGAAGCAAGTCAATGCCCTGTATAACAAAATATTGCTGTATTTCTACTTTAACCTCAGCTATAGTAAAGGGGAACACAAACCTGATGTCCTTATGTCTTCATCTATGTACCACACAGAGGTTATGGATAGAATTGCAATTAGTCACTGCATGAAGAACATAGTTCATTTGGCCATTTAAGTGACCTCAATGGTTCTTTGGAAGTTCATTTGGTAGCAATGACATGAAAGTAAAAACAAATGTTGAATGGGTCGAGTATTTGAGAACTTGTCCACACAAACTTGGTGTGTGAAAAAGATGTATTTTATTTGTATTTTGTGTGTGTGTGTGTGTGTGTGTGTGTGTGTGTGTGTGTGCTCTTAGACGTGTGGTCCTGGGTGTGTGTGTCTATGAGCTTTCTACCTGAGAGTTGGTCATGCTTCCCAGGCCATCCTCAGGGTGTCCCTCAGGGCTCCAGCTGCCAACTTTCTGGGACATCTCCTGAGCACGAGCCGTCACCCATGAATGGCTCTCCGGAACCCCCCCCACCACCGGCCTATGACACACACAAACACACCATCACAGACACATGTTTCATAACCGGTCTGCTTACAACCACCTCCTGTAAAGTAAAACATGGCAACCACATCCAACTCACAGGCCGTTGACAGTCTCTGTTGTCTCAGGTGGAGGGAGGGCGTTGTTAAGTCCCGGACCCCCATCCTGGGTGGGGGAAGGTGGCTCCACGCGCTGAAACAGTAATGGCGTTCGATTCTGTGTAAGATATACAACATGGCCGTCGCCAGCTATCAGGCAGACTGACAGGGAAATGGAGGGAGAAGGGGCAGAGCAGGAACAGAGGGCATGTAGAGAGGGGGCTGTCGGCTGAAGCAAAGCCAGGCAAAAGAGGTAATGGAAGAGGAATAAATGGGAACCTTGAGCAACTGAAGCCCAGCTGCTAGCTAGAGAAAGAGATGGGTGGACTCAGAGTGCATTCTGGGATCTGGCAACCCTTTGAGGCCTCCAGGTCCAGGACCATTAAAGTGTTTCATAGGTCCAATAAGGAAGTTGAATTCACCCACTCAGTCTGGAGCTCAGAGTGCAATCAATAGGGAATTATTAACAATCATTCTGGGTTTCATCTGATGACCAGGTGTCATCTGATGATAGATATAAATACTCTAATGTTAGAAAACATATTTCCGAAAAAAAAAAAAAAGAAGAAAACATAACATGTTTTAACAGCAGGGGAGGTAGAATTGGAACCGATAAAAAGGAGAGAAATAAAAGAGGGAGGGGCCTCTTTCAAATGAAGGATGGAGGACATCATGGCAGATAAATACTGCAACAATCCTGTGGAGGGTAACATATAGCAGGTGAAATGCATGATGGGACAATGCTACATTCATTGCAATTCATATATTAGTTATCTATTGAAGAAATTACAACACTGCTACCTACCAACCACCTTTCACAATGTCAAAGTGGCCATTATTGTGTTATATGCATGTAAAAATAAAACTCCAGTGGATGCCAAATGTTATCTTTCAAATTCAAAATGTCCAATTTTTGAGCTCTGTGATTTAAAAATGAGTAATTGCTTTGCCTTTCCGTCCTTTCCTTTCTCTCTACCTTTATTCAAATCCAAACCTAGGCAAACCTTCCGTCTATGTGTGAATTTACAATGTACTACATGTAAAACACACTCAACACTTTTAGATTGTTGTGTAGTGGTATCTGTATTAATGACATTTTTTGAATCATCAAACACTGCAGAGGTCTCTCTCACTGGGTGTTGCTACAACATATGGTGGTCCGATCCTGCTGCCCCTGGTCAGGACAGGCAGGAGCCTACAATTCGACAGGTGGACTGGGGAAGGGAGATGATGTACAATATGTGTTAAGGGAGAGAAAGTGGCAAAGAAAGTGCAGTAAGTGGGTCGAGTGTGGAGCATTGTGGGTGGCCAGAGGGCTGAAGGAAGGAGAAGGGGAAAAGGTCCATGAGAAAATCCAAAAGAGAGTGAAGGAGGTTTGCTGATGTTTGAGAGACATCGTAAGTATCTTTACATGTGCAATGAAATCGTCAGGTTGGTGAGTGTCGTCAGGAGCATGCAGCTCTTTCAATGTTTTCCAAGCTGGCTGCATAAACCTGTTAAGAACCATTACATGTCTGTACTGATGAGATACTATCTTCTGATATCAAATACTGAGATGAAATACAGCTAAATGAATGTGGAGGGTGGTCACCTCTGTCATTGACCTGAATTAAGGGTGCAGCAATATCACGATGCAAATCTAACAGTCCAAGGTTACAAGCATAGGCGATGGGGAGTGAGAAGGTAAAGTATCTTTACAAGCAGTCGACACAGGAAAAAAATTGAGCTCAGCAAAAGGAGCCATTAGGAGTGCCCCAATGATGTTCAGGCATGGGCACCTTTAGGGGCTGTGACACACTTCAGCTTGCTTCAAACCAAACGCAGCAGTCTCAGGCATATAAACTGCTAAATAACTACAACACCTTCATATAATTCATCTGCTTAATAAGCATTTCACATTTTGTGAAAGGTATACTACATGAATTATGTTTGCAATTTTTTCTGCCAATGCTAAAATTACTGTAAAAGCAAGCAGTAGCTAACCTTGCCCAGCAGATGGCAGAACTGTTCTGGGTGTTAGAGAATGAGATTGCATTAGATGGTAAATTGTTGTCTTCAGCCAGTTAGGTGACTGAATAAGGACTATTCCCTGGATCTGGACAGAAGTTGTCACAGCCCACGCTTATATACAGGCTTGATTTCAGTGTGTCAGTCTGCCTTTGACTTTAAAGGGTCTGCGGCATTCTCCTTTAGACAGCAGTACCTGCTCATCCCGAAGAGCCTGCGAGCGCTTGATCTTGCTCTGCCGGTAGTACTCCATGATCATCATAGCAGCATAGATTTTCCCCACTGTCAGGTCTGTGGCTGCTGAGAGAATGACAAGTTACCCTGCAAGATTAGACCTTTTGGTATGGACCCTGAGCGCGAGGAATGGTAGAAAGGGGTGAGGCATGCACACAAACATCTCACACTCACACACACACACACACAACATCGAGCAAATAGTCTTTTCACAGACAGACTGATTCTTTTTTTAAATGTTTTTTTTTACTTTAGTTTAACTTTTATATAGCATTACTATTTTTCACAGGTAAAATCTTGCAATCAAAGCATCTCCTTGTAGATCAAACAAAATTCAGTCGCTCCAGGAATCTGCAATCATGAGATTGCAAGAATCAACACAAATTTAACCAAGTCATAAATAAAATAAAATAAATCAAAATAAAATCTGGGATATATAAACTGTTAATGACTTCCTCTGGCTTGGTTGCAAATGTAATGCTCAAATACACAATACATTTTGATAGCAGATCTCATGCATTTCACAAACTAAAGCAACCACTGTAACATGCAACCCGTGCATTAGCACATGTGCATTTGTTCTTAGTGAAATAACACTAACAATATACAGTAAGTTCTATTAAGCACAGCCAGCCATCTAGTGCACACAGCTGACCGCCCCTGAAGTGAAAAGACGTCTATAGAGAGTTGATCTATAGTGGGGCACCCTCTGATCTCAGGCACAGAGAGGTAGAGAGGTGGAGAAGTGTTGGGGTTTGGTGGTGGGTCTATTCTGGTGAGTGTGGTTTCCCTAGCTGAAAGAAAGGACCGCAGTTAGGGTATTGTTTGTGTGTGTGTTTGTGTGTGTGTGTGTGTGTGTGTATGTATTCTTCTGTATCGACCATGCAGCCTGTGCTTTGTGAGTGCTTCTGTCTTCCTTCATGTTCACATAATTACGTCTTGATAGATCTAAGGTTTATAGGTGTGGATGTGCGGAGTATTGTGCCAGCAGTATCAGAGGGTGCAGCAGTGAGAGAGACTGGCTGAGAGAAGCGGTCCTTCAGGTGGCGTGAAGAGAGAAAACAATGTTGGAGCACTGGGCGGCACAGGGTGGCTGCATCCAAGCCACATTGCTGCGCCGGCACAACACTCTGCAACTTACACTTGTGTGGCGTAACCAGCAAATCCAGAGTCTTTTGGGAGAGGTTGGGCCAGATTGCCATCATCTCTTTCCTCAGCTCTGCGTCCATTTGGTGCTTGTCAACACCACCTAAGCAAATTCAAC
The DNA here is from genome assembly GCA_013375575.1 of Percina caprodes. Classification (NCBI taxonomy): domain Eukaryota; kingdom Metazoa; phylum Chordata; class Actinopteri; order Perciformes; family Percidae; genus Percina; species Percina caprodes. Next base: position 11,068,961 of record JABXJD010000002.1, on the reverse strand, counting down.
AAACACACACATGCACATACATACAGATACGTACATACACACACACATATATAGATACACAGACATCCATGCCCAAGTATATGGACAAATGTGTACAAAAGTACAAAGTTTTGTCATACACACGCAAAGTGCACACAAACCATTCACACCCATTCAGATCGATACAAAAAGGTGTAAGAGAGGACAAAAAACAAACAGACAAACAAACAGAAGATTTTTATTAGTATGGTTACAATAATTGCCATTATCAAATCATAACTGCACTGAAAATGGCGTCACTAGGTGTTTTTAAGCAGAAGTAATAGAACCACATTCCCACAGGATCTCAACATTCAGCTTCACACACACACACACACACACACACACACACACACACACACACACACACACACACACACACACACACACACAGGATCTACCGCCATAGAAATAACGCTGTACTTAAGACACAGTAGGAGAAGCATCAGGAAGAGCTGAAGGTTTCTGGGTTCAGCACAGAAAAAGCAGACAGCACTGCACTACAGGAGAAATAAGAAAAAAGGAGAAGACAGCATGTGAAAATTGGAGCAAAGGAGGTAAGAGGGATTCCAAACCTTCCGTACCCTTGGCAATCTTGATGTCCAGTGCTGTGCGGATCAAGGCCATGAGAGTGGAGTTGAAGTGGACCGTGTTGTCATCGGCCACAGGCAGATCCATACGGAGCAGTCTCTGTGGGAGAGCCAATCAGGGTGAGCGGTGAGAAAATTGGGAAGTAAGTGGGGCAGCATGTATGTGGAACCTCCGGGTGACAACGGGGAGGGGCGTTGGGTGCCGGTGGCAGGGAGGGGAGGGGGGGAGGGGAGAAGGGAGAGGTTTGGGTAAAGGAGGCTGAAGGAGCTGTGCATAGCATCGGTAACTGACTCTGTCTGTCTGTAAAAAATGGCTTAGACTCAGCTACAATGTGTCAAATTAGTCTTATTTGATATTCAGTGCTGCGGTGACAACACAGTCATTTGTAGGAATTCACAGATTTTAATCCGTTTTGTCGTATGAGAGAACCTGTGAGTTCTCAAAAAACTCTTTTACCCCAGATTTGTCCCTTGACTTATATATTAATTTATTTACCTAATTGTAATGTTATCTATATATGTTTGTTGACATCCAAAAGACCTCACAGGTTGGTTAAACTGTCAAAGGTGAGCCTTAATGACAGGCTGAGCAGCAGCTACTATGACCCAGAGCTCCTTCTAGGGGTTTGGAGGTTCACAGTAAAAACAACAGAGATCGGATGATAAACCAATAAACCAAAGGCAACCATGGGACTGATCTAAGGAAGGGAAAGACTTTGGTTTTCGTTTATTGGTTTGATCCCTTATAGATCTTGTTGGTTTATAATTGAAACAGACACATACAAGACACACACCAACTCAAAGATGACGTTTGTGTGTGTTTGGTGACAGAAGACGGCAACAACCCAAAGATGCAGCATGCCTCCCCCCCACATCCTGATTAAATCCCGCTCCTTTAATCCAACCATCACAACTTTTTAAAATTCTCTTTTCCCCCCAAACCCTTCTTGCACATTCCACCTTCATGCAACATGCACAGGCAATATGCCTCTCAGGACAAGCAGCTGCACAGCCGTACACAGAAAGCATCCTTTGTTGGCGACATTAAAATGAGTTTGTAAGTTGTTTTAACGTGGCAATTGTGTTAAAGAGAATAAGAAAATTTGTAGACAACAGGGCTCGGCTGAAATAATAGAGCAACTAGCTCTATCGCTAAATAGCTGATGTCTAATGTGTGAAAAATGGGCACAGACTTGGAGGGTTAATAGGTGAGAGAGAGCAGCATTCTGTGAAAAAAGAAAGAAGAAAACTGAAAATGGCCACTATGGCAGTGTTGTTTTGGTGCTAAGATGCTAAATGATGGTTCAGGCAAGCATAATCCAGGTATATGTAGGAAATATGAGGTGAAAAGGAATATTTCTTCTGCCAGAAAATAGATATAATAAAAGTTGAAAGGGAAGGCTTAGGGGAGAAAGATGATAGAGAAATAAAAATCAATAGGTTAATAGGTTATGAGCTGGAGCGTGTAAAGAGAAATAAGTGACCAAAAATAGAAAAAGAAAAGAAAAAAACTATGCAAAGAAAAAAGGAAAGAAACATCACCACACTTAGTTGGCTGTGTCTGTAAGAAAGCGATCCTGCCTGAAGGCTCTGCCATCTCTCTTCAGGACAGAGAAGAAGGTTAAAAGCAGTAGCGCAAGATGGGTCATTGTTCTGTGGACTGAATGGAAGGTCAAAGGTAAGGTTTGGATTTCTCTCATTGGCAAGGTGCTTAGGGAAAGTGGTAAGGGAGGTACGGTATAAACACAGATGGCTTCCAGCAGGAATTATCAAAGGCCATGTTAGGTTGATGAGCAAGGGCATTGAACTTTTAGTTCAGGAAGGAGGCTTTTAGGAAAAATGTTGAATAGAAAAAGGAGAGAAAGACAGCATTGCATGTAAGGTTGCGGTTAAAAAATAAAAGCAAAAGAAAAAGACAGAGCTATAGGTGCAAAAACCTGGGTCAAATAACACATTTTAGTCCACACAGGTAACAACCTGTTTTTTGTGTAGAGGGAGATTTCTTTTTATGACAATAATCTGAGACTATAAATATAAAGTAGCCTAAGAAAATATGTTTGGTACACTATTCCTTGAATGGCAACATCTCTGACACATTATAAATTATACTTGTATTTACTATCCACATGGATATATTATAAAATGTAAGTACTATTTGCCCCAGGTCTGCTGGATAAAGAAAAGGGAGTTGGATCAAGCAATGGAATGATCTCCTGTGCCTACAGGCTGTTTGGCCGGCTGCCCCCTGAGGCTCACAGTGATCTGCCAATGATGCGTCATGAGACTGTCGTATTGATCGTGATGTGTTGAAGGAAGATGTGGTAACATAAAGTTAAATTTGTTGTTATCATTCTGTATATTTCGATTTTGATAACAATTTGTGTACGATTACTTGTCTCTGTGCTAATTATATGACAGACAGGGGTCTGTGCATGGGGTTGGTAGTGGTGGTGACTGTCGGCCATGCAAAAGGCAGGTGAGGGAGTGTATATGTGTGGGGAGGGGAGTATTATGCAGAGATGAGGAGGGGGGCTGGAAACAGAATAGAACTGCATTGACGACAGAACCAAAGAACAAAGAGAAGATTGGACTTGCAGATAGAAAAGGCTGCTTGGGGGCTTGGAGCTGCTACATGAAGGGTGACAGAAAAAGAACTGCTTCTGTATGGCAACCAAAGGCTCTCTGAGGGAAACACATCACTGAGACAAGCCCTTCTGCTCTCTCTACCATTAGAAATAACAGACATCTGTGTGTAGGTTGATATGACTTAAGGCTGTGTTTGTGTGTGTGTGTGTGTGTGTGTGTGTGTGCATGTGTGTGTGTCTGCCCCATCCACAGGACGGAACGAGTCAGAGGACGTAAGTCTAGCGGACCTTCCAAGCCCTGCTGCACACACATGCTTCTGTGTAAGAGTGCGTGTTTGTCTACATGTGTGAAATGTTTGTCTAATTAATTAATATCTTTAATGGTTTTGTACTTAGATGTTTGAATAACTGCATTCATGTATACACTTACTACCATCACCTTACTTGAAAAACAATATGATATGCCTGGCTTTTGCGTGTTTGTGTACGTGAGATTGTATGTCTATCGTACACGGTGCAAACGAGCTGAGAAGGTCCCTCTTTTCGTCCCCTCCCGTGGATACCCACCCCTGCCTAACCATCCACCCTAATTGTCTTGCTACCATACACCCACCCATCCCACACCACCACACAACGCCACAACACGGACCAGCCCACCCCCACTTTCCATCAAAAGAAACAATAACAGAACTAAAGAAACAATGACACTAAAGTTTACACCACGTTGAGCGCTTAAATCCCTGGCCCCTCCCTCTTGGACCCCCAAAAAAACCCCGACACCCATAGGAGATTAGGGTGATGATGGCGTCCTTTCTGACCTTGTAGGCCACACGTGCTGGACACCGCTTCCCCAGGCCTAGTGGAGGACACATGTGCCTCAGCATGTCATACATTTCCCTGCAACTGATCCTGCCACTGCATCATCAGACATCACCCCGTTAACAAAAGCACAAAAAAGGGAGAGATGGAGGGAGGAAGTGGGAGAAAAAAAAAAGATGCAGTGAGAGAGAGATTGAGGAGACGATTGATTAGAGGATAGAGTTGAAAAGAGACAAGAGAATCACAGTGTCAGAGATTGAGAGAGAAAAGGGGACGAAGAGAGAAAAAGACCAAAACAAAGTAAAATAACAAAACAACAGAAAGACAAGGTTATTGGGCTGATTTGGAAAGACTGTGGCGTGTGGCTTTTCTGTGATCCACAGTACTCAGTAACAGTTTGTCATGTTGAAAAAGAGAGGGAGTACATGACAGAGGGAAAGGAGACAACATGAGGATTGGAATTTGGGAAATAAATGTTCTATTATAGTTTCAGAAGACAATTTTGTGTAGTAAACAGGACAAAGGCATGTGTGTGTGTGTGTGTGTGTGTGTGTGTGTGTGTTTGATTGCACAGACGAGCAGGGCAGAGCTTGACAGCAGGCACCAAGCTGCTGCTGCTACTCGGGCGAGGAGAGAGGGGAGGAGGAATGGGTGTCAATGCAGTTTCTGTCTTTCCCCCAACCCCCAGAAACCAAGAACAATGCAACACTACAGTGAGCAACCGTAGCTTGCTACATTATAGCCATGGCTCCAAGCAAAAGAAAAGAATATTCAGAAAAGAATATAAAACAAAAAAAGATTCATTTTACAATGTGCAAAAACATCTCAATGTGGATTTTTTTTTTTTTTTCATTTCACATGCTTCTCTGGGTGTCTGCATTGTCCCGCACATTCTCTCAGCAGTTCAGAATGCAAGTAGATAATGGTGGAAAATAAGTTGTAAAACTGAAATTAAAAAGAAGAAACTAAATAAAGCGGCATTCACTCCATTCCTGGATGCTGTGGCTAGCATGTGTGGTTGAGAGATTTTGTTTGAATGGAAGTCAAACCTTGCAGGCCACCCTATGGGGGCATTTCTTGCCTAAGCCGAGAGGCGGGTCGATAACCCGTAATAAACTGTACATGTCCTTATAATGAATGCGGCCGCTGCAAGAAGAATACAGGGTAGTTAAGAAACACACACACACATACACACACACACACACACAGGAAAACACACATACACACACACATCCAGAAAGAAGAGAGAACATTGGGAGGAAGAGCACGAGATTGACAAGTACACAGTATCTGGAAATACTTTACAACATGTTTACTGTAAATAACAGCCTCTGTAGACACATCTGCACCTGAATGCACCTATGCAAACTCTGGACACACTCTACAAACTTCACTGCATGCCACACATTGTTAAATGTGGTCCTTAGCACTAGGTCCAATAAAGTGTCAAAAATCCTCCCTCTGTATTCTGTTGTTTTTTCTTTCTCTCACTCCTCGTCCTTAGTTTGACATCCCTTTCCTTCCTCTCTCCAGTCCAAACCCTAACTGGATGTGTGCACAATGTAATTACAGTAAGGAATTGTAAACAGAGTAGAGAAGCATGTGCTTGGAAAACAGCTAAATACTTAATAGCTGCTTGTGGTGTGCAGATCCCCTCCCTCTTAAATATGTGTTCAATGGCAGCCAAGTTTCTTTGTTCCCTGTCTTCTGATTCCTGTGCAGCGGTGTCCATGTCATATTAAGTAAGGTGCGGGTAACATTGCCATGTTAGTTACAAGGAAGGGAACAAAATATGCAGCAATGGTATCTTATTTTTGTGGCATGTTGTAAAAATACCTTTTAAATTTTAAATTTCTAAAAACTTCTAAAAAATGTCTGTTGATTGCTAAGGCATACAAACCATAAAGTTTAGCCTTTTGTTAACCTGCAATTACTATTTAAATCCTTCATTTTTTACTTAACACTGTTTTTATCCTCATTTTAATCTTTAATTCTTCTCTCCTGTTAATTTGATTATGCCTTCCATGTTCCTTATTTCTTTCTTTCACACTTTCCCTGTTTAGAGCAGTGCAGTCTACTGGACAGCATGAGGGCAACACACAGGCACTGGAATACAGATACCATGAAACGTAGCATGTCTACAGTCGACACTCAGTCTACACAGTTGGACAAGGGAGCTTTGTTTGGAGTGCAGATGTTGCCACTTTAAGTTGTTTTTTTAGCAGTATGCAGATTCCAGAAGAGGCAAAAGGTTTGGGAAAGGGGTCAGAGATATATCAGGACACTTTACAGAAAAGAGGAGGAAAAGGAGGAGGAGGGAGGGGTTGTACGGTGTAAGAGAGATAACCAGATGAGGTTATGCTCAGATCCGTTACAGCCCCCTTGCGGATCTTTAGCTAGGAAATTCTGTTCTATACTCGTGCTTTGTTAATTTTTTGTCTATTTCCAGATCATTTGAAGTGCCATGTGTTGAGATTGTAATAGTTTTTATTCACAGCATTGTTGAGAAGTTAACAATTGCATTGCTTGGGCCTGGCTCTGTGTGTGAGCATATTAAAACAAGCACAACAAATATACAAGTCTTAAAAATTGTCTTGGTGGTTTTATGTGGACTACTGGTGCATCCACAAACAGAGTGTGTGCACGTGATATGTTTATGAATAAAACTTTTGTTTTCACTTTGTTGTTAAGTACTCATAAAAGGTATATCATGTCAGTGTCAAGTCCTGCCAAATAACTGTTGAATGTATGTATGTGTATGCATGTATGCATGTATGCATGTATGCATGTATGCATGCACGTTACCACTCACCAGGCAGCAGGATCATACTCGGCCCATATCCTGACATACTCATCCAGGTGGTGAGGTCCCAGTATGGATGAATCTCTCGTCAAGTACTCAAAGTTGTCCATGATGACGGCTACAAACAGATTCAGCATCTACACATAAACACAAATGTAGAAAAGTTAATCCTTGGATCTGACAAATAGAGCCTCTGAAAACTGATTTAACAAAATCATCACTTTAATAATCAATAATAAATTATGTTGCTTAAAACCGCCCTAGAAACATGTTGTTGCCTGTCCATTGGTGAATTACTGATTTTCTTCTTACAAGTTGCAACAAAGAGCTGCAGAATAACTTGAGACACTGAAGAAGGGCATATTTCCGATCAGTTTGTTTAGATTAAAGACAAAATGAGAGTGGGACTTTCTCATCTGGACTGTTTGGGTGTGAAATACAAAGTTATCTTGCAAAAACACATTTTCATGCAGGATTTTACTGTATATATATATATATATATATATATATATATATATATATATATATATATATATATATATATATATATATATATATATCTTTCTATAAAATCTGATCCATGGGCACATTATTGATATGTTTTATGCTTTTGAATGGTACTATTATATGGTACTAGTGAAGTAAGTTATTTTTATTATATTTAAAAAAATATATTTAAATTTGACCATATGGCCTTTGGTACATTCCAAATAAAATATGGCGGTTAGTCAAATCGAATCTTAAATAAAGAGGATTGTGACACCCCTAGTATGTACTCACCAAGAATGAACAGAAGAAGATGAAGGAGACAAAGTAAAGGTAAGCAAACTGGCTCCCACACTCTGGTTCTGGATTCCCTGCCAGGGGGTCACACTCCTTGCTCCCCAGACACGACAGCATGATCTCATGCCACGCCTCTCCTGTTGCACTCCTAAAACACACAAAAAGTGTATGAAAGACAAGGAGTATAATGTCTACCAGTTTTCAGGTGGTTTTTCAATAGTCCTATACATAACACACGTTGACACACACACACACACACACACACACACACACACACACACACACACACACACACACACACACTGAAGAGCAGCATGAGAGCCTGTACAAAGGTCCTGAAGTTGTTGTGCTGGTTGATGGCGCTCTCTCCTTCTTCTTCAATAGCGATATTCCCAAACAGCTGTTAAATGCAATCATATTGTTAATACAGGACACCAGACTATAGCTGTTCATCAATGACCTTTTGGGCTTTCTTTGCCATTAAAACAGGGCAGAGAGGAGGAGGAATATGGAACTAAAGGTTTTAAAGTGTTCTAATCATAATTTCAACACTTTAAAACCTTTACTTCCATAATCCTCCTCCTCTCGTTATGCACCAAATCTTTATGACCATTATAATCGTCCTCATTCTCCTTCCCTTCATCCTTCTCCTCCTCATCATCATTATCCTATAAATATATATTTAATGTATCCCAAAAGCACTACAGCAATTTTTGGGTTGAGGCTCTCACCCACCTGCATCCCAATGATGGCGTAAATGAAGAACAGCATGGCAATAAGAAGGCAGACATAAGGCAGTGCCTGAGGAAAGACACATTAATCGCTTGGTATTAAGTTTCATACATATAAGTGCACTGTGCATGGTATTTGAGACTGCACAAGGGCATTGTCTATGTATATAAACACAATATTGGATATCTGTATTTCTTTAAAATGTATGTATGTGATTTGTGTGTGTGTGTGTGTGTTTGTGTGTGTGTGTGTGTGTGTGTGTGTGTGTGTGTTATGCTGTCTAATTGGATGTCAACCTTGAAGGACTGAACGAAGGTCCAGAGCAAGATGCGGATGGTTTCTCCCTGCCTCAGCAGCTTGATGAGACGAGCTGCCCTGAACAGCCTCAGGAAACTTAGGTTGATGAAATTATTCTAGAGTACAGCCACAATATAATCACAAAGAAAGAGAAAAAAAGACAGGGAGAGGAGGGGTGTAGAGTTGAATTTAGGAAAGGAAAGAAAAATGGAAATTAAACAATAGAGAAAGCGGGTGAAAGGAGGATAGAAGGATTTAGGGTTGGAGTAAAGGGAAAGAGTAGTTACTTGTAGTGCAAATTTCCTTAGACAATCAAAACATAAAAAATTAGAGGAAAAACAGTCAAACCCAAACTGAGGGAGATTCAAACTCAATCAGAGAATCAGGAGCCAAACAAGTCAAAGCAAACCAAAGTCAAATCAGCAAGGCTCCAACAAGCTTTTCATATCCATTAAGTTAGACAAAAACAAACAAAACAACACAGGGGGAAAGGTAATCATCCAAATCTAACTAGTTTCATCCAATTGGGTTACTTTGCAGTAATTGTGGGAGGAATGGTGAGTAGTTAAAAGTGCAGGGACATCAGGACGTTTCCTTGGTAAGACAACCAAATGCACTAATTCTCTCAAGGCAAAATATGCAATATATTAAAATGGAGCAAGCCCACAGCATGCAGATGTACAATAACTCAAGGCAAACCGGTGAAGCTAACGGCAGCTGGTGCACCATCCAATGGGATTGGCTGCCAAAGTCCTGTGACATTCAGTGGTGATGTCACAGACAAATAGTCAACTAAGGCCATTCTACCTTGTGTGAATTCCTTTTTGTTTATATATTTTTATTCGCACCTGTATGATTGTGTTATTACCAACTGTTTTTATGCATAAACTTTTTTCATTTTTAATTTGCTTTATTTTTTAATTAACAAAACATTACCATCAATTTATGTTAAATCCCTAATACAGAGTTCTTTAACCATAAACCACAGTAAAGAACAAAAGCTGTGCAATTTACGTGAGTTGAAGTGAGACTTGAAGTGCTCTAAAGGGACTGGCAGCAAGCACATGCAGGTTCCATTTAGAATACAGCATGTATTACATTGCTCTGAGTTTGTATGAGTGACTGTGTGTGTGTGTTGTGAAAATAAAGGGTTCCTGCCAGAGACATGCAAAGGGCTGCATGCATCACTTGTTCTCTCTGCCATGGGCAAAGCTTTGGATTCACTCTGTTGTTACTGGAAATACTCTCCCAGTCACTGTCATACAGTATGTGTGGATCTGTATGTGTCTATGTATGCGCATACAAATGAACAGCTAATCTCAATGGATAGATCTAGCAATCTATTCCAGATATATATATATATAAAGTATATATATAAACTTTATTTCAGACCCAGGGGGATCTATATCACAATAAAAAAACACAGAGTAAAACATAAAAATACAAAAAAACAGAGCCTTCCACAATGTTCAGTGTCTAAAATAAAGATACGTTCGCCAATGGTTCCACAGTCTGGATGAAAATCTGACAGAGTTGTGTACAGGGTTAGCCAAAACTGTGATTAAGTCATTTTATGACTCAGATAGCCTACACATGAATCTATACATCAGGATACATAAAACAGCAGAGCAGGTAGGTACCCCGACGCTGACAAACATATGGCTTGCACTGGATCTTCTCGGAGCTCTTTTAGAATCCAATCCTTCACAAAGTGGACACTAGTTCTCAGTAAAGGATGTACAGTGAGGGTAGGATTTACGACTAAATAAAATATATTAATTTAAACAGTGACTGGTAGAGAGGTAATAATAAATGAAATTTTGACAAATTTAGAGCTCATTCAGAGTTGAGGGTTCTGTGTGGTAGGGGGTCGTGCCAAACATGCACATTTCACAGCTATTACACTGGCTGGGATGCAGTTCAAACAAATGCAGTAAAATAAGATCTCCAAAAAATTACAAACCATCTACATGTGGATGTTGCAGACATATGGTTTATAGCAGCAAATTTTTGGATTTTTGGTTGGTTCGAAGAACAACCAGAGAGATTGCCAGTTGTCATGGGTGGACACAGAGGATTCATAGTGCATTTTGATTGGATGGAATTGCAGGAAGTAGTAGGTGTTGGGGGGAGAAGGGGGTGGGGCGAAGTAGATAACAGTAGATCGTCGTTAAGTTTGTGGATGATTTAAAGAAAGCATGTAAAAAGATAAAAACAAGAAAAAAATCAACAGTCATCACAAGTTAACACAGGAGCAGGTTTTGGTATACAAATGTTGTACATTCATATAGCAGGGATACCAAGGATTAAGAAAGCAGGGGATTGTTGGAGAAATTTATAGATTCTAAATAAACCATGACTGTATACCAATATAAACCCCAACCAGTCAGATACATATTTACTAGAATCTGTCCGGAGCATCAATTTAGGCCTTGAGGGGGCTTGAATCATTGGTATCCTTTGCTTCCTTGGACAGAACTGGTTTATATCACAGAGCTTGACAATGGTTATGCAGCTCATGGATATAGTCTAGCAAATACTGTACAAATTTGACTTTGTGTGTTTAGACAGAACACAAAGCAAATGTTTCATCTTGCGTTATTCTCACGGGTTATTTGCTCCAAAACGGCCACGGACCAATTGTTCTGGAGTTAGCTTTAAACTAACAAACAAGTACAGTAGGCTCTACGTGTGTGTCTCTTATTTTTTTTACTCTCATCTTTGCAAATGTATGAAGTAGACTTATTTGTCACTGGAATAGGTGGGGATTTTATTTTGCTCCAGATGAAAAATTTTCAAATCGCATAGATGCGTCTTCGCCTTAGTTTGCACCACCCTGGGCAATTTCTTCCGGGCTTACACGGAAGCAAATGGGACACGGAGCGAAATGGGACCATTGGGACCACTCAGATTGATTTTGTTTGCAATTACACTGTGTCTAAAATTCGCCTCATGTTCTGTCAGAACACACCTTGAGAATCCAATATTTTTTTAAATGACACTCTCCAGATATGTGCACTTTCACATACAAACTAGCACACATTTCAAAAGTTTCATGGCCATTTACTACCTTGTTTGTGTTTATGGCTTTCAAATGATTATAGGTAAAGCAACTCAGGCAGCCATTTTGGACGCCTTATATTGGGAAAGCTGAAACAACTGTGTGTTATTGTTAACTTTAAACTCCTAAACTAGTTTGGTTTTAAAGTGATGAGGGGTGTAACTATGTCACATAATAATTAGGGCTGTCAAAATTAACAAGATAATAACAAGTTAATGCAAATTCCTTTTAACCGTACTTATTTCTTTGACGCGCAAATACTGCAAACACGCTCTGTGATTTGGGCCTCGGGCCGTTCCGTAGTTTGGGAAATCAGGAAGCGATGCAGCAGTAACCACAGGTTAAAGTGGTCTGGAACGATCTGGAAGGGTGTTCCGGCACCATTGATTAATAAGTAAATTAATCTAATTGACAGTTTCATACATCAGCGTTTCCCGTTTTTTAAAATAACGCCAAATATCCATTCCAGTGTTTCCTCTACTCAAAGTCAGCAGTTCACCGATGTGAGTCCATGCACAAGACAAGTGTCTATGGTTAGTCCACATGTCTGTAATAATAGCAAGACAGTCGCGTACTATCTGGTAAATGTAGCCTACCGGTTACAAACAGGCCCGGTAGTGATTGACACGGTAGGGTGATGCAAAAGAAAATAACGACAGTGGACTCTTTAAAAGTGAGTTTTCTTAAAGTGCAGCAAATAGAGACTTTCAAGTAGTAAGAAACTTTATTTACTTTAAGTGTTAAATTTTTACATTTTCAATGGATAAAACGTGCAATTAATTTGCAATTAATCACGCATTAACTATGGACAATCATTGCGATTAAATATTTTAATCAATTGACATCCCTTATAATAATATTTTTTACCAAGCCAGATAATGTGGTCAGATAATGTGTAGATATCATGATGTTGCTTCGCTAGTTAACCAAACTACTTTTTTACGATCACTGGCTCAAAGCAATTTAGTGCAATGTGCATCAATAATGTAACTAACACTAAACGACTTATTCTGGCCACTCAATTTTACCTATGATATTTCTTCTTCAGACAATTGTTTTTACTGTTTATGATGGACCTTTAAAACTGTAGCTGTAGCCTCTATTGGCCAACCTGAGATGCATTCTCACAATTGCAGAAGCTGTGCACTGGCTCGCTACAGAGCCTCAGCATGTTTTCTGCCTTGCTGTCAGTGGCTCAGTGCTGGCTAGCTGGAGTCTGGTCTCTTCTCGTCCCACCAACTGGGACAATTATATAAGACTTTCAAGAGATGTTCATGCATGACAGAGCAATGCAAGACTCAAAAGTGGCCTCTAACTCATGGTCTTCCCTAACTCCTTGTCGTGTCTACTGAATGTGTTTTAGACAATGTGACAGATGTATAGGCCCACAGACACATGTGGAAGCTCACCAAACAAATAGTCATACAAGTTCAACAAACATACACTCAACAAACTTTGCTAATAGAATATAATGTCCATTTGTTGACAGTTTCTACTCTTCTGTACAGCTCTCTCAAACATATAGAATTACACAGAAAATGAATTGGATCCTTACCCCAAGCTCTGTAACCAGGATGTCAGTAATGCTGCCCAAAACTGTCACACAGTCAAAAATATTCCAGGCATCTTTGAAATAATTCTGTGAACAGGACAAAAGAGAGAGATGAAAGAAGAGAAGACAGAGGAGAAAGAGGGAGAATGCGTTAGAAATCGGGAAGGCGAGAGGTGTGATGAGGTGACATGTGAAGAGAGTGGGACAGTAAAATGTAGAAGAACATGGGTGTGGAAGGAAAAGAGAGGTCAAATATTGACCGAGAAATGGGTGCAAGGAGATGGAGCACAGCCAGCCCACATTGAAATAACAAGGAACATTATATGGTAGAAGTAGAAGAAGGATTAAAGTAATATTAAAATGAAAAAGATGCACAAAGAGAGGTAAAGAGTGAGACAGTGAGAAAAAAGAAATGTAGTCAGAAAGAGAAAAAGAAGGCATGTCATTGTCAGACAGGAACAAGAAAATAAATCAGATAAGACAAATGGACACGCAGTGATGGATGGATGCCAGCAGACAAGCTAGGAACAACTTGTACTGCATCAGAACACCAGCCATCAAACATCACATACTGTTATATGCCTGTACAGTACATCATAAACCAAACCATACTAAATTCCTTTAACTTTCAAAAAAGGTTTTAAAAAAAAGAGTATCACGTCCCTCTCCAATGCGTTATCAATCCATACACATTCATCCACAGATATAGATAATTATAGATTTTTCACTTTAAAAGTATAGAGACTAAAAGAGAAAGAGCGACAGCGAGGAACAAACACTGATAAGCGAGGTCTGCTTATTTTGCTCTCCTACATATTGCCTGCAGCCAAACTGTGCATTAGACAAGTGGGGGGACATGGAGAGAGCAACGAAAGCGACCATTAAAATAAACCACCTTGACAACTACACTAAACACCCCCCCCCCCAAACACACACACACACACACACACACACACCTCTCTGAGGCACGGTGTTATTTGTGTATGATTGTACATGCTCTGTGTGTGTAAGTGCACTTTTCCAGATTCAAATCCTATCCTGCTTAATTTCCACCCTCTGTGTAATCTTTGCTTCTTTTTTTACTGCCCACTCTTGCTCTTCTAATTACTGTATTATCGTTCCCCCTCTGTTGTGTATGTCCTCCCAACATTCATTCCTAAACCATCTTTTCTATCCATTTTTTCCACATCCACCTCCCTCCTTCCTTTTCCTCTGCAGCTCTGATGACTACACACTTTACCGCTGACTTCTGGCAATTTCCTATCCCTTTGCATCTTTGCTTTTTACCTTGAATAGCTCATTATTTCCCCACAGTTTCTCCTTAAACATGTAAACAGTAAAGAACGGCAGACAATGTGTCCTAATGTAACTAAAAAGACAAGGCAGCCTCCAAAACATGAAACAGTGTCATTTCATTTGCCAAATCCAATGTTTTCTACATCTTTTAGCCCATTGTTTTGGCTATCAGGCTTGCAGGCATATTGAGTCTTAGCATTTTCACCATAAATTGCTTTGATTAGCTTTATTACCCAAAAACACAACATAGAACAGTTTTCCTGAGCTATAAGTCAAGAGTGAAATTCAATCAGGGTAAAGTGAATTTTTGAGGGTTGCTGTCATCAGTTGTCATTGGCCAACCACTCATTTTTTTTCCTAAAATAAAATAATATGGACACAGTGACAGATTTTCAGCCCTTTCTACAAAGATACAGTAAAGCAGTATATCCTCAACACACACATGCACACGCACACATACACATATACACTCACCAGTACTCCAAAGGCGATGATCTTGAGTACACACTCCATGGAGAAGAGGGAGGTAAACACTATGTTCAGGTTGACTAACACAGCTTCATAGGTATCAGAAGCTCCGTCATACTATAAACACACACAGACAGCACACACATTCATACCAACAAACCAGCGTACAAATACAGGATGGATGGATTGCCATACACACACACACAAAAACACACACACAAAAACACACACATACACACCCACCGCCAGGGACAGAAAGGAAGGCGAGTATAAAGACATATAAACGGACACACAGTTCAGCTCACCCAATGGAGAGTCAGACATATTCAGTAAAAGGTTTTTTTATGACAGGAAATAGTGTACACAGCAACATCTGAGTAAGTCCAGCCTAGTGTTTATGTTTTGTAACTGAGGCGGAGACAGCAAGAGATATAGGTACAACAAGAGAGAGACGTTAACTTCAGAAACTCAATAGTAGGTAATGTTATTTTGTTGGTGTGTTTATGTTAATGTGCGCATTACTGTTTTTCTGTTTGTAGCATGGAGACGTTTACCTTCATCATCAGTACGATTGTGTTGAGCGCGATCATTGCCATGATAGTATACTCAAATGGCGGCGACACCACAAACTCCCACATTCGGTATTGAAAGCTCAGCTTGTTCTTAGGCATGTGGCGTGTCAGAGGTCTGGCGTTGATGGCAAAGTCTATACAGGCTCTCTGCAAAGCAAAAAAACAACCACAAAGTTTTGTTTTCATCCTCCCTATAATGGTTTCCTTTCTTTCTTCTTTCCCTCAATGTTCTTCTCTCCCTCATCCCCCCTCCCAATACCCTTTTATCTCTATCTTCCTTCACACTTTTTCCTTACCTCGTTCTTTTCTAAACTATAGTCCTCCATCATCTTGTCTCCTTGCTCTTGAAAGGTGATGATGATGAGAGCCACGAAGATGTTGACGAAGAAGAAGGGGAAGACCACGAAGTACACCACGTAAAAGATGGACATTTCCATCCGGTACCCCGGGCTCGGGCCCTGGTTCTCATAAGTCGCATCCACTGAATGCTTCAGCACCCTGCAGAGGAAGAGCAGAGAATGGTGGAGGGTTAAAGGCTGTCAGAAAGCATGTGTGCTGCATGTGACTGAGCATGTTCAAGTACACTCACTGCGGCCACCCCTCTCCGGTAGACACAGTGAAGAGGGTGAGTAGGGCCCAAGCCACGTTGTCGTAGTGGAAATCGTACTTCTTCCACTCCCGCTTCTGCGCCTTCACTTCGTTATCACGTTCATACACCAGGTATTCGCCCCTGAAATACACATATCACATATCGTCAGCACAATGCGTAAAGGGGAGAGTGTGCTTCCTAATTTATATAGTTTTCTCTAACAAAGTAGATACTGTAGTATTGGAAGAGAAAGAGACACTGGAAGTGTTTTAAAACTACATGAGGCAAGCATTATGCAGTAAGGGCCTCAACTAAATATTTGGAAGGTGACCAGAACATTTTCA
The DNA here is from genome assembly GCA_013375575.1 of Percina caprodes. Classification (NCBI taxonomy): domain Eukaryota; kingdom Metazoa; phylum Chordata; class Actinopteri; order Perciformes; family Percidae; genus Percina; species Percina caprodes. The sequence goes on along the minus strand of JABXJD010000002.1, from coordinate 11,052,452 downwards.
CCGCTCAGGGTAAATACAGATGGGTCTTTCCTGACCTGCAGTCGCGCTCAAACTCTTTGGATTCATCAGTGCAGTAAAAGAAGCGTCCCTTGAAAAGCTGCACAGCCACCACAGCAAAGATGAACATGAAGAGTAAGTAGACAATCAGGATGTTGAGCACATTCTTCAGAGAGTTCACCACACAGTCAAACACAGCCTGAGGTTGAAGAAAGAGAACAACAGATGGATATTGGTTATTGTATGAAAGAAACACACTGGATTGTAATTATTTGTGTTTTAGTCTTGAATGGAGGCATCAGATGGCATTAAAAGGTTAAGGGGCAAAATATGGTACATTATGGCCCAGTTTCTGCTGCTGTCTGGTAGTAAATAAAAAAAAAAAAACATCTAAGATACAGCAGCTATTTATATTATTTTTTGTGTGAATTGTTATGATGATGAACAATAATGATGAACAATAATGAATGTCAATTGATGTCCCCCATAAGAAAAGTAAAGGCAAAACATTTTCTATGTAAACATACCTTGAGTTTGGGAAGACGTTTAATAGTCTTCAGAGGTCGTAAGACTCTCAGTACCCTAAGAGACTTGATAGTGCTGATGTCTTTTCCTTTACTGCTCCCCCTGTATGGGTACACACGCACACCAAAGCACACAAACACACACCAAAGCACCCACGCACGCACAGGCACACACACACACATGCAAATAAAAAGAGTCAGCAGGTTCAGGTGGGTATGACAGGCTTAGTCCTCTTTATTCCCAAATGGCAGTGTGCAGCCATTTCTTGATGGTATTTCTGTCCGAGTTAACTCAAAATGAGTAACTGCGTCTGGGTTAAATACATAGCAACACATGCAGCGTTGCTATCATGTTACGCTTATTTCTAAGTGTGAGGTTAGCAATGTAGCTACATGCTAGAGTTAGGTGGTATTTTACAACTACAGTACATCATGCTATGGGAACAACTGGTGTCATTACTGTCTAAATGCTAACTAGTAGCTACACTTGTTTAACACTTTGCAATGTATTTCAATGCTTTACAAAGACGGCTAAAGCCTGGCCTTGCACATGCCCAGCTAATGGTGAAATATATTCATGCTGCATTGAAACCTTGCATTCCATGATGCAATATTTTTTTATTTTAAGCAGCAGCTTGAGTGATGGAAAACTACAGTATTTTCTACACAGAGACATTTACAGAGAGAGTTTGAGAGCCATGTTAGCAGCTGACTAACGGAAGCCTTGTTAGAGTGGTAACTTACAGTGAAATGCCCTCCTGTCAACTTAATGACAGCTTACAAATGCTCCCCATTGTATAGTTAAACAAGATAAAACCAACTTTTTAAACTTTGAACATTTGTCACAATTTGGTAGTGTCGCAATGTGTATACAAGTGGTGCAAACAGCCAAACTCTCTCTTTTGATGACTCAACCAGTTAATTTCTATCAGCTCTAAACTACAATTAGGATAAGCAGGTTTCACAGCATTGTTCAAACAGCATGGAATCTTGTCTTGTGGGCCATTATGGCAAAGACAAAGATATTTTTGCGAGCATTTCTTGATGGTTTCTTGAAATGCTGAGCCAAACCTCTTTCACTTAAGCACTTTGGGCTTTCTAGGTACACGTGTTAGGAAAAAGAACTTTCGTTTCAGTTGCACGAAACACTCTTCATAAAGCTACACACAAACGTAAGTACTTTAAGTAAGCCTGCCAGTTACCTGACTATGTACAATATACAATACAGGATTTAACTGATGCTAAAAGAAAGAGCTACTTTGTAAACAGTAAAAACACAACCTGTTTACTTAGATAACTGGCTAACTAGCATTATGGAAAACTTCATGTTACTTTAACTCCCTGCCCATATTTTTCACATATCTGGTTTGTAAAGATCAGGGTAAAGAGAATAAGGTCAAAGGTCACTGACAGTGGTCCTTAGGAGAAAAGGCAGCTGTGTGTACAGCTGCTTGTGTCTTCCAGCTGTTATACCAGATGGTAGACTGCTGGTGGTTGTGGGACTGTAGACGTTGTGTAGTGTGTGTGTGTGTGTGTGTGTGTGTGTGTGTGTGTGTGTGCATGTACAGTATATAAACTACTCCTAGGTTCTGCATTGGATTTATGTTTTAAATTTAATTTTTTGGGGCACATTCTCACACTGTCAGTGTGCATTTGCTTGGTCACATTTCCCCTGTCTTTGGTTGAAATTTCCCAGAAGTTTCCTTGTGCTTTTATTGTACTAATGGTATTTTTTAAAATGGTATCTGGGTGATTCAGTTGAGAACCTGATGCAAGTTAACTTGAGATTGTGTTTGGTCAGAGTTGTTCCATGGTGAACAATGGAAAAAAGGGAAGTCCAGACAAGTACAGAAGTCAACTGTGATGGATGAAAAGGATAGAGATTTGTGATCAGAAGAACAGGCCCTGAGAGTGCAGAAGGAGAAAATGAGGAGGAAAAAGACAGAGAACTTTACCCGCCGCCGCTGCTGCTGGTCCAAACGGAAAGATGATGGGTGAGAGACAGTGACACAAAGAGAGAGGGAGACAAAAAGACAAAGGGTGGGCGAAAGAAACAGAATGGGACACAAAAAAAGGAGGGATTTCAACAGGAAAACATCCATATGAGAGACAGAAAGAAAGAAAGAAAGAGAGAAGAGAGAAAAAGAGAACACAATGCCTGCTTTTTATCAAAAAGTGTGACTAGAACACAGCACCAAACTACTGCCTTCATCTTGGATTTTATTAGCGATGGGTTTACTGGCCAGATGCTGCTTCTGTGAGTGACAATTACTAGTATCATTATTCAGCTGTAAAAAACCACTGGATTCATTTTTATTATTCTAATTTCACCTAAATCTTCCAAATCTAGTTTATTTGAATTGTGTCAACAACAAACTACCAGCTAAAATCTGTAAATTAGCACTTCCTTTCAAAACCATAGATGAAACCTCATGAGTTATATTACATCAGAGATGAATTCACTATGCCTGGTGAAAAAGTATCTCAAAATGTCAAGGTATCCCTATAAGCTAACCAAACTAGGTCAGTTATCAGGCAAGTGTCTCTGCATTGGGAGCCTGTCCGAGCATAAAGCTCAGTCTGGCTGCAAAAATGTGCAGGACAGCAGAACAAGCGGTCCAAGACACCAGCAGCCCTCAGACCAGACTAATTGGATTAAAGGAGCGATAAACATCTCCAGTGAGACTGCTGAGCCTTTCTGGAGTGCTGTTTGATTTCCACCAATTGAATTAAGGCACTATCTGGATGTGTATGAGTCTGACTGGTTCAGATCTCTCTATCAGCCATTAGTGTCGTTAACCCTTATCATAGTTAAATCAGACCTTATTGGTTCAACTGGCTTAATTGATTGTGTTGTGAGTTCATCTTTATGTTAACATACAGTATGCACCAGCCATCTATTTATTAGCACACAGTTAACATTTCTATATGAAGTTAAGACTTAGTCACAGAGAGGAAATACAGACCCACATATAAATATGTAACAGAAAGAGGTTAGATGACACAGAGTTAAAGACAAAAGTACACAGATATATACACAAAAACAGAAACACAGACATGTTTATGAGTACCACATGCACAATTACAAATTAGGGAGAAGAGATTTAGTGAATACACACAAGAGTCAGAGAGAAAGACTGGAGAAAAAGCCAGTCTCATAGATGGAGCCTCATCACTAGTACCCTGGAGCACCTGCCAAGTTCATATGTTTCTTAAAGGACAAGTAATTTCTCATCTCCATGCTGGCCACCAATCACCACCATTGTACTATTGACAAATGAGTAGTAGTTGTTGACAATTGTTGACAATTCCTTTTTATTTTCTAAATAATGTTTTGTCCTCATCAAGTACATGCTACTGTATATTGCTGACATTTAGCCTCAGATAAAGACACATTCAAATCTTCATATTCCAACAGATAAGCTGCATATCAAGATAACATGAGACCATGTTGAAACAGGACACAGAATTGGCCCCTTAGAGTGAGAAAGGTGACATTTTTCATTGATACTACAAAAGCATCAATGGACAAATGACCCAGAGAAGTGACATAGATACTTGTTCATCTACTGACATTGATTTTAATTCATCAACGTGCAATGCAGCCATAGGACATGGTATAAATAAGAAGAAATCCAACCACAAAAAAAGTACTTTTGAAGACTTCCTTAACAAATACAGTGAATGCATTGATTCACAAAATAATAAGTATACATTTATTATTATGTAATGGTGGATTTTTCCTTCAAGTTAATAGATACTGCTTGCCACAAACTACAGTGCAGTAGCACCATTGCTTGTTTTCCTAAATACCTAGTGGGCAGAGATAACGGTTAATTTAAAGGATTGTAGTAACTCTGTAATGAGCATGGCTAGAATGAGGTCTTAAGATACATTTTCCCAACTTTTTGTGGGATCTCTTCTTATGCATATTGTTGACCTTAAAGAACTATATTGTATAAACATGTTTGAGGCCAGCAGGATGAAGGGGAAGGAGTAGAAGAGATGTCGGATGTTGCTATGAACAGTGAAAAAGGTAAAGGGATGGACTAAGAGCAAAAGAAGAAGGGGAGATAAGTATAAGAAGGGACGGCTGAACAACTTAAACGTTTACTGCAGTTCAGCTTCCACAGATTAAAGGTGATTTTAAAGCTGAGTGATCAGGACCAAACTCCAGACCAATGAAAAAAATAGGAGCACTAAAAGAGACAATGTAAGAGGATGTCATGCTAGGGAAATGCAAAGTGTGAGGGGTTTAATTTGGTTTACACATGGTAAACATCCTAGCAGCCAATGTCTTAAAGACATCAAGAGTTGGGGCGGAACCAAGTATAGTTTATCAAATGCATTATGAAGCATGCATTCAATTATTTGTCACTTAGCCATTTTCATTTTGATATACATGGATATGGAGACCTTGTGTCTGTATGGATGCACACCATCCTCATTGACGGAGTCTATGGAAGTTAGTCTACGTTTTTTTTAATTCACTTCCAATGAAAGTTGACAATATAGTTGGAATAAAGAAAACAGTCATATGGTCTCAAGTATCTCAAATTAAGGAAATCTGTGGTAATTTATCACCCCAGTGATTGGATTGCTGTTCATTATCTTCCAAGTCAGATCTATTAATCAAGAAACATATCTTCAGTGCTGCTGTTCTGTAGTTGTCCTTTAGCAAGTTTCACCTGTACAACCTAATAGAGTCCAATACAACAGTCCAGCAAAAATGCTCTTTGTGTGAAGCCTATTTGTTGACACTGCCTTTAGGAATAAGATTTATTGAATTGTATTGAAATGCATTTGATTGCACAGGTGTTCAAGTAATAGTATAAACAGGTAACTCAATGTATTATATAGTTGTTGGGAAATGAAATGGATGGAGCAATCCCCCCTCCCATCCAAGCCCATCAACTTTAGCTACCCAACACAAGATGCCAAACAATATGAATGGCAAAGGAGAAAGCATACAGATCTAACGTTCCCAGAAAGACTGGACTTACAGTCATGATAATTTACTGAAGCCATCAAAATAAAAAATGTACTGTTTTCAGCCCTGCATTACTAATGTATACATTTGAGTGAATTACAAATGGTCACTTACTTGCACATTGAATGTGGAAGTATCAACACAGCTAGTAAATATTTTTCTCCTTTCAGATAGAAAAAGCAACATCCACAGGCCAGAGTATCTTGGTCTCCTTGTGATGATGCTTCTTGTGTTTACCACATCTACTATCATAACTCCCCCACCCACTCAGTAACCCACACGCAAGACCATAAAAACTGAACATTTGTGAGGCATGTATGCACAGACATTGTTTTTTCTTAAAAAACAGGGATCAAGCAGAACCTTGTAATTCTGCAGATGACTTGTGAGTATTCGTGGTGGAGGTTACTGCATTACCATTGTAAACTTATAAGGTCTTCAAACTGCAGCAATACCACATTACATTTCATGCTGACTGCAGCCTAGAAAATCTTCTCCCTATCAATACAAAAGCATAGCAGTAAATCCTAAAAAAAAAAGACAATTCATGCTTTATACCCAGCACAGTGCTGATAAACTATGCCCTAACTTTACCCAGTTACGCAAATGCAACTGTATGTTATCCAGTCATGCAGATTAAGTAAGGTGTAAAGTACCTGCATTTCCATGGAGATGGGTGGGGAGATTTTTGAGAGCCAGCCAAGCATGACCTGGTCAGGCTCTGCATGGGGCCTTTAACTCTAGAACGCCCTGGGCACTAAAGGGTTACAGGTGCAAAGGGTGGTCCTCACCTCTCACAGGGGGAAGAAGAGGTGGACAGGAAGGGGATGCTGGGATATTCTTTTTTTTAACATGTTGGAGCATAGGGGGTCGATGGAAGGGCTTAGAAATGGCAGGACTATAAGAGCAAAGTTGAATGAGAAAGACAGAAGGCAGACGAAATGGCCAACTTTAAATGAGTGGCTATTTGTAAGCATAGGTATAAAGAAAGTTTCATGAAGGAGGGGACAGGAGACAAGAGAATATAGAAATGCTGAGAGAGAGAGTGAATATGTGAGAGAGTATTAAAGAAAGAACAGAATTCAGAGAAGGAAAGAGAGAGCCCAAATTGAGCCATGGATGAATAAAGAAGAACAGGGGAGGCTGTACTCCAAGGTGCCAGTGAGGCAGTAGATAGGCAGGAGAGGGGGAGCAAGGAGGGCTATGGGAGGACAGTGGGAGGCAGGAGAGAAACTTACGTGAAGGCGAAGGCCACCAGAGCACCACTAACCACTATAAAGTCAAGGATGTTCCACAGGTCCCGGAAATAAGAGCCCTGGTGCAAGACCAGGCCCAGATCTACCATCTAAAGGAGAGAAAAAGAACCTGATTATGATATGTGAACCCTTGGGTATGGATGTACAATTTGGCCTTGGTGTGCATTGGAAAGTGTCTTATCTTAATTAATAGGCTCAATACGTCCGGAGAAAGTAGTTGATTGTTGATTCTAGACATTGCCTTACCTTTATCAGCATCTCAAATGTGAATACTCCTGTGAACACATAGTCAAAATAGCGTAGGACCTGCAGAAAGAGAAAGAGGATATGATTTGCTGCTGCATCCATTCAGTGGAAAGGAGTGTCAGAGTGGATATGCACAGTATGACGATTTTCAAATTAAGATTTCAAACCAATAATTTTACATTGGAGTGCGATATATTTTTATAAATGTTATGTTAACACATAATTGATAACTGATAAAATAGTATGATACATATATTTTATTATCTGATATTGATTTTGAGATGCTAATTTTACAAACCAAAATTGAAATGAGATTATGTCTAACATCCAATCCATATTATACTGAGTACATGTGGCAGAAGCCTTTTCAAATTATATTGTAACTGTTTATTATACTTGCATAAACATGCTGTAGCCTACTGAATGCTGTTTCCCTCTGGGTAGGTTTGTAACACTTTAAAATCTGATAAAACCAATCTATTCCTTTTCATTTTCTACTGACAACCAACATAATCGTAGGAGATTTAAGTTTTTGATTTATTTAATTTTCGTTTTGTGTGAAGCTTTATGTGATTTATTTATTTATTCATTGATGCAGCTCCACAGATGTTGAAGGCTGGCATGACACTACAAAGAAAAAAACAACCAGCATATTAAGTAAAAACAAAAGCAAAATGTATCGTATTTATATAATATTTCATGCAACAAAAGCATTAGGACATAAATGTACGCTGACTTTCTTACATTGTTTCGAGGGGATTCGGGCCAGACAGGGTCTTCAGCAGCCAGGGCCATACTGCTCATGGCAATGACCAGCAGGATAGTCATCTCAAAATAACTCAGGGTGCAGATGTAGTGACATGCCCGCCGAAACCTAGGAGCAGACAAAGACTTTTTTTTTTTTTTTTCTCTGGCATTAGTGCTATGCATACCATTAGATCTACTTTGTAAGTATAATGTTTTTGCTCTAAATATGTATGTATGTGTTAGTGTGTTCCATCCATTTTCCATCCATAAAAAAACAAATGCTGGGTGAATACCTCAAGAATGCATTCCTGTGTGTCAGCCTAAGTGGATTCCTAGAGTGGAGGTGAGTGAGGGTGCATGCGTTAGTAACCATCCCACTTACGGGTTGGTGGTAGACAGAATAAACATGGAGCTGTAGGGAGGCATGGGCCTGGGTCCTCCTTCCCTTCTCTTCTCATCATCATCATCATCGTCCTTATCCTCCTTGGCTGGCAGAGGCTCTGTGTTGGCATTTTTATTGACTGGATGGGGGTGAAAATGAAAAGTTTGTTTGTTATGTAATAAAACAGTTAAAGCAAAAACAATAGAAGAAACTAATTTAATCTTCCCTTACCCTGCAGTATGGCATTGGTGGATGGAAAAATGGGCATGTCTACGGCTGTGTAGTCAGGGTGGGGCAGCCTAATGACACTGTTGGTACGGTGATGGGCGATACTCCCATAGCTATCTAACGTGACTAAACTCCCATGAGTGCCACTGTTGGCAAGATGAAGGGCAGATCCAAAGCCAGGGGCTGCAGTGTGGTTGGCAACTGGATTAGGATGAACCTCGCTGGGTGGGGTAGAGCCAGATACCAGTTTGGTATTCATGAGGTTGTCCATATCCTCACTGTACTGGCTGTCCTGCCTGGAGAGGATCTTTTGAATGGGCCGTGTGGTAGAGAGGTTAGGTACACTGCAATCCCTAGAAAGAGAGAGTAAGAAGAAACAATTAGCAATAGAAAAAACTTCAGAAAATGTGAGGAGAGAAAAGAAGGGAAAGGCGGAGATGATATCCAAAGAAAGGTGTGACAGGAGCACACACAAAAATATGAGTACAGTAGAGGAAATAATAAGCGTAACGTTTTGGGAATCAGACGACTTTAGAAAAAAGAAAGAAAATTTGTGAATATCCTTAAATGTCACTGTTGCAATTGATGTTTGCATCATATCTACAGCCGCATGCAATGGACATACTTCCTTCTGTGCTGACACATCCTCTTCCCCTCGCCGTCTGTTTGGTTGCCATGGCGATTTCTTCTTGGCCTTCTCTCATTGCCATCCCCAGCTCCCTCCTGCTCTCCTCCTTCTCCACCTCTATCAACCCCTTTGTTCTTATGTCTCCCTGTTTTTCCAGTTCCTCCCACGCCATCCTCCCCATCATCTGCACTTTTTCGATGTGACCTCGGCTTCCTGTGTTCTGACTGCCCTCCCCCTCGACTGCCACTCCGGGTGTGATGATGGCGCCTGGAAGGCCTCTCCTCCGAGCCTGGCCCAGGAATCACTGTAGCATCCAATCGGACGTGAGAGGTGGGATGGTGGTGCTCGCTTTTACGACTCCGCCTGCTCTCTGTGGACTCACCCCTCTCCAAGGGAGCCCTAACTGGACCTGAGCCACCTCCACCACCCCCACCTTCTTGGCCACCGTGTTCGTGGAGGTGTGTTTGTCTGTGGAGCTCATCAGCAGGATGGTGCTGGCTGAAGCAGAGGTCTGAACTGTTTGCAGTGGTCTTGTTGGTGTTGTTGTTGCGGTTCTCGTGCGGGTCAACCACCAACGGTCGATCCAGGTGGGTCTTCATGTCTGGACGGATGTGACGTGAGAAGTTCACCTGCAAGGAGAGGAGAGGATAGAGAGGCCACATGGAGGAGGAGATTAAAGATATGGAAGGGACAAGTGGAGGAGTTACAATATAAAGTTGTAATTAATTGTAAGTATTTTTAATCTCTACATATATAAACACTATACATTTTTAAACACCAAGTAAGCAACATGTTTACATAAGTCATCATCATCATCATCATCGCCATTACTTGTGTACACTGATAGCACAAGTCTAGGGGGCTTTGTTTGCCTTTTCCTTTACATTGTTTTGCTCCTCCCTCCCTGTCCTTGCCTTCCAGCGTTCGTCAGGATCCAGCTCGTTATAGAGGGCCTCGCGACTGGACACCAGAGTCTGCCTCCTCAGCTCCTTGGTACGTTGTTCCCACACTGACTTGTTAATCCCCTTGTTGTTGTTCTTCTGCTGCTCCTTACTGCAAAATGAAGCATGGCGGAGAGGGAGTAGGAGATTGAAAGAATTAAAGATATGTTTCAAAGACTGCTGTGAAATTACACACACAAAAGACCTAAGCATGATGTGAAAACCAACACCAAAAATATAAGTACATGAAATAGCCAAGGACATAAAGACACACTGGGGACTGCAGCTAGTTAAAAGGTAATTTGGTTTGACCTATCGAACTAAGCAAATCAAAGTTCTGGGTGTCTACACAACTTGCCAAGGCACTGGGAAGGACAATCCTACTTTGGTAAATCAGATGAGGACACAAGGAAAAATAACACTGAGGCAAGGTCAGCTTTTGTAAGAATATTCTATAATCAACCTACCTACTAAAGTATACAAATTAATGAACAGGCTTTATACACCCCAAAATCCCTATCCAGCCCAACTGAATAAATGGCAAAGTCACAATAATCCCAAAATTCTGTCATTGGTTATAGTGACTGAGTTTATGTCTACTTGATAGAGAAACACCCAAAAACTGTCAGTGACCACCTTTCTTACCCAATAAAACTTCTGTCAGTAATCAACTTTAAGTTCCTTTTCTCTCAGAGCCAATAGTCAACCACAATAAAAAAGCAAGAAACCGTACTGTGAGGTGCAGGCAACAGAAAATGTACTCCCAAAAAAAGCCAACACAAATTACAGCTAAAGAAAGCCAAGTACTTCATCAAAAAGTTAGGAACAAAAGGGAAAAGGAGAAAAAGGAAAGGAGGGTTTTAAAACAAAAGAAAGCAGGGAATGGTTGTAAAGTCAATAAACATAAAGGATTCAGAAATGAATAAACAAATAAATAAATAAATAAATAAATACCAGTCCAGAAAGGGGTCGGTAGCGTTGTGACACTCACTGTGTACTTTGTTGCTGAGGAGGGAAACAGCTGGTGAGTGAGATGGCACGGAAGAACAGAAGGAGGATTTCATTCCAAAATGGGCTATCCATTAACCATTTAAAAAAAAACAGCCAGCTTGTCCTGACAAATGATCTCTAAATTGTGCTGTAAAAACTAATTAACTGGTAAAATAATTCAAATATATTCTAGAAATGCAAAAACTGAACAAATCTTAAGAAACTTTTACATTTTTGCTAAAAAGATTTGAACATTTTGGAATGCAATCCTTCACACAGAAACACACACGTAAAACATACACCCCGACATTCACACTCACTCACACACACGCACACACACACCCACACACACACACACCCCACACACACACACACACACACACACACACACACACACACACACACACACACACACACACACACACATCTGTAGTTTGTTCCATCTGTGAAGCTAAAACAATACATTTTATTTTTCGCCGTCCTCCTCTTTGCACACTTTCTCACAAATTGCATCTTTCTTGCATCACTCACTTATTCTGCATGACTACTGCTGTCCTGTCCTGATCATTCTTTGCTTCTTTTTTACCATATATTTCTCAACTCCTAGCATTATCTCTGACGTTTCGATCTGTCTGAACAGTATCTTTAATTTTTTTAATCTAAATTTACATGTTTCTAGCTTTCTCTTTCCAGTTAATTACACTTTTGTTCTTAAAACTCTTTATTTTCAACCTTACTTCCTTCCTTCTTGCTTCACTTTTACAGTCAAATTCCTTGTAATTTAAATCCCTCTTAAGATTACACTACTAAAACAGTACCCCTGTCTTCTATTAGTATGTGTTGTCTGGACAAGTCAGAAAACCGTATTATTGAAGCACAGTCAGTCCTCTGAAAAACGGTTATAGATACACTTCTACATTAAAAAGACATTGGTGCAATCCTATCCTAACCTATCCTATAGGCAAATATGGAATTATGTATGTTTGAATCTCCTTTTTATACATTTTATACTGTATGATGTGTAGTATGGACCTGTGTCTGCAATAAAACTTTATATTATGGTCCCATGTGTTTTCCCCCATGAAAAAATATAGTAGTCATAATGTGGAGCCTAAGCTGATAATGACAAACCCTACAAAGGGTGACACAAAGTTTTAAAAAACTAATGAGAGCCTGTTATGCTTTGCTACAGAGCATGATAACAGTTTATCATAATGCCAAGACTGTTATCACAAGCTTTAGTGCAACTGAAAACACAGCAGTGAAACTCTTTCCAGCTTTTTAGACAGATTCATTAATTTAAATTCCTGCAATCTGTTTAGATTTTATGGCTGGTGCACTGTGTGTCATTTTGAAAGTACTAGTGTTATGTAGTCTTACACTGTTTTCCATTGGTTTTATGTAGCTTTCAAGGCAGCCTCCTTTCTGAATCTACCATAGAATATCTTCTTAAGAGATTCTTCATGCTCCACTGATGTCCCCAAGTTTAAAACCCCTGCTTGGAAAAACAAGGACTTTCCTAATCACATGTAAATGTCTTTCCTTTCTACATACTAAAAAAGGAGGGATTTTGGATATACACTGATACAGGGGAATGGAATGCACACTGCTGCCCTATATGACTATAACTGCAATGTACAGTTTATTATTATTTTTTGGTTAAATTGTTAAATTGTAATCCAAGACCCTACTATCGACTCTACCCTAGCCTCATAGGTTTTAAAGTACAAAAGGATTAAGCAACATTTAGGGACACCTGTCATATTTTCTATATACATTATTTGCAGGTGGCCAGGTTTCTGGCTAGCTGTATGGGCAAACTCTCTCTCTCTCTCTCTCTCTCTCTCTCTCTCTCTCTCTCTCTCTCTCTCTCTCTCTCACTCACACACATACACACACACACACACACAAACACATGTGCATTGTACTGACAAATACATATTTCACCTTAATAGGACTCCCAGGTAAGGTTTACTGGTACACAGATACAAATGCTTACACCACAGTGTGGTACAGTACACAGCACATACAGTGGGATTCACGAAATGAACAATCATTGACCATGTGTATGTTTGCCTCTTGGACATGTTTGTTCATTGCATCATGTGTGAGATATAAAGAGGGCAGAGGCTGATGTGTCAAAGCAGTAAAGGTCAGAACTGTGCATGTGTGGTATTTCTAAGCAGACGAGGGCCCCCCTGTTGTGCTTTTTTTCCTTTCAGGAGTGAAAGGAAAGACCCCTGTGTATACAGAGAAAAAAGATCAAAGACTCTGACTCTTCTGACCAGAGGAGGGCTGGCCCAGATCAATCCACACTGGCGTGTGTGTGTGTGTGTGTGTGTGTGTGTGTGTGTGTGTGTGTGTGTGGTTTACTATGCATAAAAGAGTGTGACAAAGAGAAATAGAATTAAAAAGAAGAAAAGAGAGAAAAGCTGACAGATAGAAAAGCGCGCATGTATGTTTTAGCTTATCACCAAATTTACTTTAAGATAAAAACATAGCTTCAACTGTGTCTACTGTCTACCTATGGATGTAAAAGATATACCAATATTTGTGGATGGGGGTAATTCAGACAAAAATTTGCAGCAGTGACAACCCAATGCTTTTATACACTTAGAATTATACCACGGGAGATATAAGCAGATGAAGTGGGCCAAATGCTATGAGCCTCACTGTCCATAAACTGTGACGTAGATCGCAATATGACCAAGGTTAATACACAATTTTCTCATTCCAAGCAAAATTGTCTTTGCGTTAGTGCAGTATACTGGGCTTTCTCTGCTGGCCCTGACACACCAATTAGAAGGCTGACCATTGGCAGAAAAGGACTGCTTCACCGAGTTGGTCACAAAAAGTGCCTCGGAACCCCGAACACCGAAGCCATGCTTACTCCCGACGGCAGCTGATTGGACGAACGCATCACGTGGGTCCGGTTTCTCCGGAAATTCAAAACCAGACAATTGTCATGGTGGCTTGTTCAGAATACAATATTATATTTTACTATAGTTCACCGAAACATTTTGAGCATTTGGGCTGAATCTCGCTTGATTTGTAGTTGCTGCTTAAGTTGTTTTAACGTAATGTGCAAATGTTCCACCATTAAAATCCCTGCCTGGAGTTAAAATGGGTACAAAAACAAGAGTGCACAGTAAAAGAGTCAGAAACTCACGCTGCAATGGAGAGGTTAGCAGCAGACAATGGGCTGACTTCAGCCACCTCCTTGGCTTTCTGCAGGGCAATCTTCTGACTGGCAGCTTCCTCTTCCTCTTGTTCATCCTGCAGAAAGAGAGATTAGGAAGGAAATCAAATGCAAAGAGAAGAATGAGATGGGGCTAATGCAAAGGAGGGAAACAGAAGTCATTTGTTGTGTAGAGGAGCGCAAACCTTGTGAATATTAGCATTCAGAAAGTGAATAGTAGCCTGCATAGTTTTTAAATAAAATTAAACATCTACCTTGGTAAGTTCCTGTGCGTTGGCTAAATTGTCCACAGCGATAGCCAAGAACACATTCAGCAGAGTGTCTGAGCACGGAGTTAAGGGAAATCCTGCATGTAGGAGTTTGTTTGTCCATGTGTATATAGCACACACATACTTCAAAAAGCAGAATGATCTGTTGGAGCTTACAAGAACCAATGTCTTAGCCAATGTATCCATGTTACAATAACAACCCCGTCAGTTTATGGTTGGACTTAGTGTGGGTGGGATACATGACAGATTACAGAATGAGCACTATGGTGATTAAGATTAACAAAAAATTCGTCAGTATTTGTGTCTGTACATTTGCGTCTGAATTTGCATGGATGGGTATTCAGTCTAAAGTGGGTAAACAACATTTTTAAAGCACATCTGCAAATGTCTTTAGATATGTGTGTGTGTGTGTGTGTGAGTTTCCTTGAATTTTCAATGTCAAAGGATACAGTTGCCAAAAAGTGTGAGCACGATGAAGAAGACAGAGAAGGCCATGCCCTTGTTGACTCCGCCCTGAGACTTGATGCCATCATACATCACCATGTTCCAGTCCTCGCCGGTCAGGATCTGGCACGCACGCACACACAGACACACAGACACACAGACACACACACACACACACACACACACACACACGATTAATTATGCTTTGATATAAACACACTCACACAATATTCCTTCATCTAAAATGACTAATGACATTTAAGAAATCAAAAGCACCATTCTACATTTTTTACATCTTCCTTGTGTGCACATTCTCTTAAATCATTTAACCGTTTTGTTCTAATCCAACCCTGGTCTTCTCCTACCCTTCCGCCTCCCTCCCTCCACCAGCCTCGCCCTCCCTTCCTCCCCTTTACATCTTCTCCTCTGCTCACCTGGAACACTGTCATTATTGCTGCGGGGAAGGTATCGAAGTTGGTCGGAGGAGTGCCATTTTCGAAATTAAACCTAGGAGGGGAAGAACATAAATGGGTGAGAGAGATTGAAAACAGAGGTGAGAACAAAAACACAGAAGCATTTTACAAGCAGACTACCCAAACTAGCAATTAAGAGCAACCAATGTCTTAGCAGAATTTCAACTGTGAACTATTAAAAAGGAAGTGGAGGGGTAGAAAGAGACACAGAGAGAGAAGCCAAGGTAAAGAAAAAGAGCACTGACTGTCCTCCGAAGAGCTGCATGCCCAGCAGAGCAAAGACTACTATAAAGAGGAAAAGCAGGAAGAGCAAGCTGATGATGGACTTCATGGAGTTGAGCAGAGAGACGACTAGGTTACGCAAAGAGGCCCAGTACCTGTTGAAAACAGACAGAAAGTGCATGTTGAATTGGGTGCAATGTTATGTCCATTGTACAAATATAAGAAATAAAATGATAATAGACTCACTTGGTGACTTTGAAAATCCTCAATAACCTGAGAGCTCGTAGCACACTGATGCCAAACGATGTGCCCGGCTGGATGATGGACCACAGCACTTCAAATATACTACCACATATCACCTAATACAAACACAAGCATATGCAAGCATGTGGTTATTCACCATAATGAGCAAATACTATGCACACATCAGCAAATCATCACTGCATTTTTGTCCGTGTCTGTACATAGTTATGTTTTCCCATGTGTTCACATACAGGTGTAAAGTGAGTGTTTGCACATGCTTATAAGTTTGTGCTTGTTGTGTGTGTGTGTGTTTATTTGTTTGTCTTTATGTGGGGTCACCAGGTGCTGTGGGACTCACAATGCAGTCGAAGCAGTTGAAGGAGGAGTTGAGGTAGGCCTGCTTGCCCAGGCCATACATCTTTACACACATCTCCGTCAAGAATATCCCCAGGAAGATTAATTCAGCAAAATCTATATGGAGGGAAGAAGACAAGAAGAGAGAAGAAAGAATGACAGAGGTTTGTGATAACTGCTTGCATTTTAAATACAAAAAGGCATTTTTGTAATTTGTTTTTTTTAATAAAACCTGCAATTTGTAGCAAAATGCATTAAAATTCTTCGTTTTTGTATTCTTAATCAGCAAATATGCTTTTTACTCATTCTCTAACTCAATCTCTCACTGTGTTGTTTTGTACACCATTCGGGTGAAGTATAAACCATTTATATTTTAAAAATGAGAGAGAAACAGCGAGAATTGCGTGTTTGGATGTGCTTGTGTTAACTGGTTGGGTCAGTTCTTTCATTTAGTCACATTTACTTAAAAATTTTCTCACCCACTCCCATTCAGTAATCGGTGATGAGAGTATTTGTGGAGATAATCTGTGCATGCTTGCACAAAGTTTACATGTATCCCCCTCCCTCCTACTCACATAGAAAATCCGACAGTGGGTCTGGCTGGTCATAGTGCACTACAGCCACACACATAGTGTTAAGGCCCACCAAACACAGTACGGTCCAGTAAAAGGCCTGGGACTTAACAACATGTCGGATAAGGAAGCGTAGCCGTCGCTCCCGCCGCTTGAAATCTGATCCTTCGAGCTTTGAGCTCTTCAAGCTGGCACGGGCAAACGGTGACCCTGAAAGAATAAGCAAGGCAAATGGTTCAGTGGAAGCGTAACAGTGAAGTAAACAGTGAAGTTAACAGTGTTTTTTTGGGATGCTTGTGTACATTCAGCATCTTGGAAAAGCAAAACTGTCCACAGTGTCTTCTGCCTTTCTGATTTGTGTACAAAAGTAAGAAATCATATACAACAAAACACTCTACTTGAGTACATGCAGTAATAATGACAAATGCAGTAGAAGATATAGATCCCGTTGTTGCAATGGGAAGTAGAAGAGAAAGAGGAATAAACAGAGTGAATGTCATTTAGGAAGAACAGCGTCAACTTGGATTCCCCTGATCGATCTGCTCATGATAAAAGCAGGCGAGTACTACATCACTTCCACTAAACTCTTCTACTTTTTTATATCTGATTATATTTTTAATTACAAAAAATATTGATGCATAATTCATTTTCAGACGCATATGATCTGTGCTCATTTTACCAGATTATACTGTCTGTGGCAGTGTCCAAATTACATGGTGTCTAGTGCACCACATACACTACATAGAATATTTTTTTTAAATAGGGAAAAGAGGGAGAATTGCTTAGCGTGAGAAGGTTAAAGGAAGAGGGTTTGGAGGAGAGAAGTAGGAAGGAGAAAGGCATGATGATGGGGGTTGAGGAAAGGGGAAAAAGTAACATGAGGAGAGAAGTGCAGAGCAGCAGAGGAGAGGAAAGGAGAGGGAAGGAGAGGAGAGGAGGGTCAGGTAATGCTGATATGCAAGATAAGATAGCATCTGTATGTACCTGTGGTTTGCCTTTGAGTGTGTGTGTGTGTGTGTGTGTGTGTGTGTGTGTGTGTGTGTGTGTGTGTGTGTGTGTGTGTGTGTGTGTGTGTGTGTGTGTGTGTGTGTGTGTGTGTGTGTGTGTGAGAGAGAGAGAGAGTATCTTACCTACTGACAGATCTCCCTCCCCTTCCTCTGGGTTTAGCAGCTCAGCTTTACTCTTATGGTTTTTTGTGGCTCTTCTACGGGAGCCTGTAATAGAAAAACAACAAATCTTTGTCCTGGTATGTTTAATCTATTTGTATAATTGTTTTTTAAATCAGCAAATTCATACCATCATAATCATTTTCATTGTCATCATCCGCCAAGATGACCTCTTCTACAAAACACACATGGAAAAACATGTTAATGCCACAATACATTGACTTCAAGAATATCTTTCAATCTTTTGTTATCATCAATTGCTATTTCTCATTTTAATTAAAAGTGGAAACAAAGTCTCCGGCCTGCACCTGTGCTTGCAACTCATCCCTCCCTCTTTTGTTTTTTAGCTTCCTTGTTTTTATGTAGATTGTCTTTTCAAGAAGATCAAAGGTCTGTCCTTTCTATCGGCCCTTTATCCACTCCTTCCAACATCCAACCCTCCATTCCTCTTATCTTCTCTACATCCTTCCTGCCCTCAGCAGATGGGTCAGAGTAAAAAGACAAGAGAGATAAAGAGAACTACAGACAAACACTGTGTCTTCTCTATCCCAGCATCAAACAAGTGTTTTTAATCCTTGCCACAGCAAAGTAAATCAAGGCTGTTGGCATATACCTGTACAAGTGATTGGCTATAATTCAGATTGGTTTGTGGTACATTGTGAAGAGAACTATACCTACTGTATACCTCCCCAGAAACTTGCCTGCTAATTTTAGATTTATGACTGAGTTGTTTGATACTTAGTGTGCTTCTAACTACTTAGGTACAATGCTAATATTATATTCTTGCAAATTAAATATAATTAAAATAGACAAGTATCACCCCAGTGACTATATAGATCATTATTTCCTGCTGCTGCTTCACATTCAAATCCACCAAATTATCTTCTCTCGAAGGTAGAAAGTGTTGAGTTTGCTTTAATAATGTCTCCAACATTTTTGGCAACAGATTAATTATTTTTTTTTAAATGGGGGCAATTATTTGTATATGTGTCTTTGTGTGTGACAAATGAACCAAACATGCAGGATATTGTACATACCAGCTTTGCAGATCCACTCCAGATAACCGTTGAGTTCTCTTTCAATCTGCTGCTGTCTTCTGAGCTTCATGAACTCACTTCTGTTCTCCACACGCTCTCTCTCTTTGGCAAACTCCCTGCAGGGACACACACACACACACATGCCACACATATTTAGACACCATTTAGATACCATGCATTTTAGTGTGACATACATGCAATAAAATACAATTATTTTTAAATTAATTTCCAATGTACATCTGATGTACATCTATAGAATGAAAAATAGACTGTATGTACACAACCTTTACAATATATTTGTCACAGACAGACAGACAGACAGACAGACAGACAGACACACACACACACACACACATATACACACACACACACACACACATGCTTACCCTGACAACACACCCAGCACCAGGTTGAGCATGAAGAAGGAGCCGATGATGATGAGGGGGATGAAGTACATCCAGTTCCATGCACTCCCTGAGGCATCGTTGCTCTGGAAACACACACACACACGCACACACACACACACACACACACACACACACACACACACACACACACACACACACACACACACACACACACACACACACACACAGAGTAATCAATGTTTAGCTCTCGGACATTTCCCACAACTTATAATGACCAAAGATTTAATCAGGCAGAGACATAAGACATTCTTGCAACTCTAGAACATGTCGAATAAATCAGTGACACAGGCACAGGTAGAACGGGTACAGCTGCATGAATCAACTGCAATGGCAGTTTTGGTCCGTCTGTGCTGAAACTTAAGGGTTTGTTAAAGTCGTAGCCATGCACTAAACCAAATACCAGTGCAATTTTTTACACCTGCTTGTCAAATTAAGGTGCATTTATTAGGTACGGCACATATTATATGTGTTTCTCAAAAGCTATTCATATAATTATTAATAAAACAAACATCTGGATTGAACATCATCTAACAAAATTTGCCTTAAAGTCTGTATCGCAGGGTTTATTTTCCAACAAATTTGCACAATTTGGTTGTTTGTAATAAACATTTAACTGTTAATCCATTGTATTTGATGTTGTTGGGTATCACAAAACGGAATATAGTACGAAAAAGTAGGTACTATTTTACAGCGGTTTGCCATGATTATCCTTTCCCCCACAATGCTTCGCATTACGTCACATTGGGGAGACGACAGACCAGAGCCATAGAGAGAGAGAGTAACGAAAGATGAGTGTTCGGCAGTAGATAGTGCAGATAATAGAGAAATACATAGATATATAGCCTTGATATATAGCTAGACAGACAGCTAGATAGACAGAATATCTCTCTCTTTTATATATATATTATTATATATATATATATATATATATATATATATATATATATATATATATATATATATATATATATATATATATATATATATATATATATATATATATATATATATATATAAACAACGCTTGATAGTCACCAGTAATCCAAACACTAGCCATGGCGCTATCTAGCTCAATATGACAAGCTTTTGGACATTTACTTCGGGACAATTTTGTTTTGTTTCATATTCATGAATCACAAAATGTGCTTGTATTAAACATTTGCATGCTGCTTTAGCCAGCTCCCACTTGCTGCGGGTGGCACCGATCTTAGTGCTTCTCGGTCTTGGGGCAGAGCAAAAACCAGCTAATACCAAAAACAAGAAAAACTGGCCTTTAACACCATTTGGAGACATTTTAAAAATACCCATTAATCAACAGTGGTGGTTAACCTGCAACATGGGCTTTAAAGTCATCATTAAATGTCCAGACAATGTTGTTGAAAAAAAAAATATGCGGGGTAGTTTACTCAAAGGGTTGTCCTCCGCTGCTGGAAATATTAACAACAGCTGGGCTGACATGATTTAGCTTTAAGCCATCTCAATAAGTAAATGCATATCTGACTGCCACTCTATTTAGCTGCTCAGTGCAGAGTAAATAATGTATAACAAATGCTTTGGTCTCTCCCTCTCTGCCGCTACCATCCTTCTGACCAGACACTTCCATTTTCTTTATTCACTCCCTATTGTTTTCTCTTTCTCCTTGTGCATCCTTCTTTGGGCCCATTTCTCCTGCATTTGTCTTCCTTGTTTCATTTTTTTATGTTTGTTCATTCTTTCCTTGATTCATACCTTCTTACCTTACCCCTTTCCTTTTTTCATGAAATCTTTCCATTCCTCCTCAATTTCACTGATCAGCGTCTACACTCTTTTACCCTTTCCCACCTCCAGACCCCTCTTCTCTTTCCCACGTTGCGCTCTCTTTCTCATAGCCTCCCTGTCTAACGTCCCCGTGTCCTCCTTCCCCCACCTTTCCTTCATGCGCGTAAGCTGGTATTGCTTCTGTGAACCCAATGTACCACGGACCCTTTTTTTCTACCATTAAACTTTTATTGCTCCCCTCCCCAGCAGCTGCAAGAATAACTTGGGCTGAACAGGCCCTTTTAAATATAGAGCAGCACCGGGAAGGAGGGACATTTGGAGAGACACACAGAGTGAGATGGAAAGAGAGGAAGGAAGGAAACGAAGAGAGGAGATAGAGCAAAGAAAGAAAGGAAAGAAGAAAATAAAGGAATAAAGAAAGAAAATGTGCAGTGGGAAGGATAAATGGACAAAGACAGAGAGAAAATGGGGAAAGAGATGACTACAGTACAGTAACACTTAAAGACCCTCTTCTACCTCTGGTTTCCTAGCAACCATTGCCACTGACAGCAGGGAACTATTTAGTCTTGGGCATGAGTGATGACACTGACCTGGTACCTATTTTATCGGCAGACTCACTGAAAGTGATTCAACATTTTATCAATTGAATCTCAGTATTTTATGAAAGAAAATAATCTTGGATGGTTTGGTTGTGAAGCATGAAACTACTATTGAGATTGAGATGGTTGCCAGGCATGTTGGACAAACATAAGACTAAAGTTCAGCTGTATTTGACACAGTATTTAATTTTTGCTTCACCTCCCCTATATTGCATGGCAGTTTAATTCAAACAAAATGGCCACAAAAAATTGCATACAAAAAAATGCCAAACCAAGGCTTTGTTCTTAATAACAGAGTTGGCATGGCAAACAAACTGATACTATATAATTTATATTCTGAATCTTATAATTGCCTAAAGTATTTGTCTTGCGGATTTGCATTCTGGTTTATCATCCTCTTCACTTGAATGATCATCTCTATTCTTGTCTAAATTTACTGGCACAGAGACCTGCGTTTTATTCCAGCTTTGCCACATTCATAACTTTTATATACATGCTCTGTTTTCTTGGAGAGGCTGAGGAGGACAATAAGGTCACTGAGTGTGTAAATGGGTTCCGATCACTGTTCAGCAGTACATACATAGTAGAGCAGGTCAGTCCAGCCCTCCATGGTGATACACTGGAAGACGGTGAGGATAGCAAACAGGATGTTGTCAAATTGGGTGATGCCATAATTTGGTCCCAGCCAGTACTGCCTACACATGGTGCCCTCTGGACACAGCCGTGACGGAGGCTCTGTCCCACATGGAAACTCTTCTCGGATCTCACCTGAACATAGATCAAAGTGGGGAGGTGTTTCAAAACAAAAGGAAGGCATAAGAAAATATGTTGTTCGTTTTTAAGAATAGCAAGTGCTATCCTTTGGCTCAAAACATGATTTTGCCTCTTACTTTCTGGAATTAAATATGTGAAGTAAATACATAGGACATGAAGGAATTATGCAGTTATTATCAATTAATGCAACTACATTCATTAGACTAGACTAATTTCTCATCAGATAAACATGTAGTGTATTTCTTTATTTCTTTATTGTTTATTTAGCAGGGACAATGCAAAATATAATGTATATGTTGTATCAGATACACAGTATAGGTCAAATGAATATGGAGGTACTATTAAACATTTTAACACCAAATATGTTATTTTGTTGAATTATTGTTGTTTATCTGAACCAGAACATGTCTTGATTGGGGCAACCACTTAGCCAATTAACCCTAGCAATAATGGCACGCAAACATACACACACATGCACACACACTTTTACCTGTGTGATTGTCAAAGCAGGTTGTGTGGAATTTGCCCATGTAGAACTCCAGGCCGATGATGGCGAACATGAGGATGGCAAAGAAAAGAAGCAGGCCAATTTGCAGCAGAGGAATCATGGCCTTCATGATGGATTTGAGCACCACCTGTAAGCCTAGAGGACACAGTGTATACAGAATTAATACTTTTATAATCATTAACATCCATCATCAATTTAATTCCGATGTCTTTTCAACTATTACAATCAGGTGCAGGAATCTGAAAGGTAAAAAAGGTGCAACCTGCTTTTTCCTCCCTTTATATATTTAGCAATTACAGCAAACTCTCTAAAAAAGAAATCCCTTCATTTCCTCCATTACCAGCTGTTTAATGTTCAGTGTTGTCATAATGATAACCATAGATATGATAAGACCATGAGTGTATGACTACATCACATACTTAGTTTGCTGCCCCCAATGGAGGAAGCAGGCTGTTACCTTTTACACACTACAGTATGTGATGGAGGGATTGAACCTGTGATCACACAATATAGTCAGTATATGCTACATATGTAGTTGAGGTCAAAACCATACCAGAAGTTGTTGTCAAATATGTTTTCTGACAAACACATGGTATCAAAGGCCACATTTTAAAGTAAGTCTTATTTAATACTATGGTTGTTTTTGTGAAAACCGATCACAAATTGTATATGTATATCACATATTGAAATGGAACTGTAGTTTGTTCTTCACAGGAAATGAAATGACTTTTATGATGAGTAAGCCTCGGTTTGCTTGTTCAGCCCTGTAGTGGAGTCCACGCTATTAATAACACTGCAGTGGCGCTGGAACACTACAGCCGCTATAACATTTAGAAAAGGAGCAGAGAGTGCATAGAAGAACCACTTTTGTTTGAACACTTTGCGTGCATTATGCAGAACATAGAAGCTGCATAAAACTTTTGACACAAAATGCTTATCCGTGCTATTTTGATCCTCCAATAAAATCTGAAACTGGAATGTAATTTTCTTAAAAAAGGAATAACAAAAAAGCTGTTTGGGATGAAGGCAGTAGGCTGGTGAAAAACTGTAAAAAATAAAAATAAATAAAAAAGAGTATATTTTTTTTATGTCAAATGAAGAGTTTTGACTTACTAGGAATACCGGACACCAGTTTGAGGGGTCTTAATACACGCACAGCCCTGAGGGTCCGCAGGTCGAAATCTGAACCCACAGTGGACAGGATCCTAAAGGGATAGAGACAAATGCACAAAAGTGTGCAAACGCAAATCAATTTTTAAGCTGGTCAAGCTTGTTACTCAGTCAGACACACACACACACACACACACACACACACACAAATTCTTAAACACAGACCCATGCCAGGTCATTACAAGCAACTGGGTGAGCAGTATATGTAAATCCTGTAAGAGCTGAGCTGATCAATAGAGCTGACAAGTGAAGTAGGACAGAGAAGTGTATCAGGGCGAGAAAGGGATGGGCTGAAGGGACAGTGTTTTGTAACAGGATGACAGAGGGACTATAAAATGAAAAAGGAGAGATTGAGTGATGGGGAGAAGAGGGGAGATGAAAGAAGGACAAAGTCAGAGGCATGGGGAGACAGAGCAAGAGAGAAAGGCAGTGAGAGAGTGAGAGAGAGCGCACTGGCAGATGGTGAGAATCAGAGATGCTGACTTGCTTATTTCTACTTATTTTTATTCTTGGTATGTTTGAAATGTTACTCTTCGAGCCCTCGCCAGACTGCAACTGTAAATGTGTTATGGTGTGTGTTACAGCACCTGTATCACCGCTCATCTGAATGATGACTTGTAAACAGCATATGTGTGTATGCGTGTACTTCAGATGGTTAAGATGTTCCCTTGTGCCGCTAGACTTCCAGTCAGTTCCCTCGTCTGACGCACACTGTGAATCATCCTCCTTCCCACTTCTCTCTCTCTTCTCTCTCTCTTTCCATCTCTCTGACACATTTCCACTTCCCTCTGTTCCACTAAGAGGCCCAGTGACACAGCAGAGCCTTAATCACAGGTTTAAAAGTCAGCCTGCATTGCTTGGAAACCTATGAAATTGGCAAGAAGAAAAAAAGTAATACCTACCCAGAATCTATGGGTGAATGCTGTATTGAATTACCAAGAACCCCCGTGCTATGTGCTCCATCACTAGTCTAGAGCCCTTGTAATGGCATTGTGCGATATCAAATGCCTCATCACATGCTTCTGGTTTGGTCACAAGGTAAAACTGTACTTCAGCTGTGTGTGTGGCTAAAACATAATGGCAGATGTGTCATTGGTCAACTCACTAAACCCTATATTCTGACATGTCCAAAGAAATAATAAAACATTCACTTCAATTTTATTTATAGTATCAATTCATAACAAGAGTTATCTTGAAACACTTTACAGATAGAGTAAGTTCAAATTATAGCTAAACTACTGTGCTTATTATTGCTAATTATTGCTATGCTAATTATCGGTATCATCGTATATAGCAGCCAATAATTAACTAAGTTGTTAATTAACTAAGTTGTTAACTTATGAACTTTTGTATTATAAGTTTTGTCTAGAACATGTTTACCTGCTTTAATGTCCAAAAAAACTGTCTGAATATACCTGTATTGTATCTCCTCTGTCTGAAACACTCTGTTTAAGTGCTTGTCTCTTTGAGCCCCCTTCCTGAAAAAACCCGGTCTGCTCTAATTTGTCAGCATTTCTGGGTCTGCTGCATCTGTGCCCTCGGCGCCCATCACTGCAGCTTGAGAATGTGTGCAATGGCACTGAAGCGGCAATTTCTACCTATATATAGTATAGTGGTGACATCACAACCATAAGAAAGTCCTGACTGCTCGTTTAAAAGCACTGTTTCTGAGGGCTGCGTGCATTGTGTGACATTTCACAGAATTTTTACCAACTTTTTTATAACACCACAATTAAAAACATTACACATGTACATTGTACTGTAGCAAAAGCAATATCAGTATATTCAGCTGTTTTTTTCTCATTAACTAGTAGTAACTGCAAAATAATAGATAAATTGTTTGATTTTTTAGGGTTAGTAGGCTAGGTTGTTTTATTACTTTGACACATTGTTGTATTTTTAACTAATGTATAGTGCTAGTAGTCTTAATAACAATATAATATTGTGGAGCATTCTGCTTCAAATGGAGGTGAGAGTACAGGCTTAGCTACACAACATCACCCACAAAGGAGGTAAAGATTTAGTGCTTTAGCCTAGAAGACACTAGACAACACAGTGACACAGAACACTGCACTGATGCAATAGAGAATGGCACTAAAGGAGAGAGGCAGGAGATATAGGAATGGAAGGTGAAATACAGTGTATTGCACAAGGGAAAAGAAACAATGAATAGAAATGAATAGTTTTAATAAAAGATAATGATAAAACAAGTTACAAAATTCAAACAGATTTAGAAGTTAGACTCCACAAAGCAGTGGAGAATAATAAATTATATGATAAGATAGTCAGACTTGTGATTTCCAAAATACAAAAAAAGCTGTATGGGTGTCAACGCATGTGCAGACATGAACCAACACACACACACACACACACACACACACACACACACACAGCAATACTCAATGTTACGTCATTTGTTTCTGTGACTTGACTATAGTAAAATAGTATAAACACTGATAATGATGACTACGATGACAATGACTACAATGATGATGATGATGATGATGATGATGATGCTGAGGATAATGTTGACAATGATGATGGTAATAATGAAGAATTTAGTTTCTAAAAAAGCATCTGCCGTCACAAACTGTGTCAAGCCGATGAGGCAGTCCTCATTCACACCATCTCCACGGTTACTGGGCCCTTTCTCATTCATAAGTGTTTCCATGGCAACAGGGACCTTGGCTCATTGATAGAATCTCTGTATCACCTTGGTAACAGGGCCAAGGGAGGAGCATGATTGATTGTTTTTTTCCTCATCTCTTCTCTCTATAATGTAAATTCATCACAACTCACACAGGCAAACACACATGTACACACACAAACAGAAACAGGCACAGGGATAGCACACACAGACACACACATCCACACAAGCGCTGGTTGAAGATCAAACATATTGAGTGAGAATCATTTTATTCACATATGCACACTAGAAAGTAGGTCATTTGGAACAACCAACAGACAACAATTTCTTGCTTGCTAGTGACAGAGATGCTACTTACAGCCCACCTTATATACTTGAACTAAATACACACAGAGGTAAACACACCTGCACTGTATGCAGAGGAACGCAGAGAGAATCACATTAAGCAATATTGCTATTACACAATCTCCCCACCAACCTGTTCTCATGGGACACCAACACATTATACAAACACAATCTTTTTAGTCCGCTCTCTCCGCCTGCTTTTCTGCTGACTTCAGCTAACTGTGGCTAATTATTTCTGTCCACATCACTGACCAAATCACTTCATCTCTTCCCCAAACTCTCCACTTTCCTTGTCTCCTTGCTTTCCTATATTAC